>RJWJ010004802.1:48351-73087 GCA_004363605.1 Indri indri | reverse complement strand
AGACAGAGTCTCACTCTCTTGCCTGGGGCGAGTGCCGTGGCGTCAGCCTAGCTCACAGCAACCTCGAACTCCTGGGCTCGAGCAATCCTACTGTCTCAGCCTCCCGACTGGCTGGGACTACAGGCATGTGCCACCATGCCCGGCTAATTTTTTCTCTGTATATTTTTAGCTGTCCAATTAATTTTCTTTTCTATTTTTGGTAGAGATGGGGTCTCGCTCTTGCTCAGGCTGGTCTCGAACTCCTGAGCTCAGAACGATCCGCCCACCTCGGCCTCCCAGAGTGCTAGGATTACAGGCTTGAGCCACCGCGCCCGGCCCATATTCAGTGCTTCTTGATTCTGCTTGGGGCTTTTTCTGCTCTGGGAAACTTGCCTTTTTTCCCAGGTGACCCCCCCCCCCTTTTGAGCCACTGCTGTGCACAGCATATTGCATTGTGACATATGTGTGAAAATTCAGCTTATTGTCTGAAAGACAACAAGTCTAATTTATCAGCAGAGTAGCAAACAGTGGATGTTAAATATTTGTTGACTGGACATAGCTCTTTTTTCCTATTTCTGTTATAACACTTATCACAGTCCATTTAATATTATGCAGGTATGTATCTGGCTCTCTCACATGGTTCTAAGCTTCTGAGGCCAGAGACCATGCCTTATTCCTCTGAATATTCCCTCAAAGCACTTATAATGTACACTGTAGGAGTCAGTACTCAATAAATTCTTACCGATAGAGAGTACTTGGAAGATTTAGGTGACCTGGTGTTTAGTTCTGCAAGAAAGAATTGTTTATCACGGGCTTCGTAATAAAGTACATGTCCTTAGACTAGTTTCCAGAAGGCAAATGTCCTTCAGCTGTGTATCGTTCAGATCTAAGTTGTAACAATTTCCAACAACCGGTAAGATAGTTAATGCATGAGAGAAATTTGTTTCAGGAGATGCTTCTCTGATCATGCGCATCTTTTGAAGCACCGACTGGTGTTAGGGCATTGTCCATCAGGATCTTTGGCCGTCAGACTTCTAAGTAGCCTGCTGTAGTCAATAGTCTGTACACAGTGATCAAAGGACTCCTTGGCCCAGAAGTTTCTCAGTGAGAGGTGTGGGGAAAGAACTTCAGCTATTTAGGATTTTTTTTGTTGTTTACACTCCAATTTTCTAGTGTCCCCTCGTATAGACTCTGTAGTCTCATCTAACTGCACACTTGCCAAGACACTACAAATATTTTCATTTAAGCATTTTGCTAACATTGTCACTGCTGTTAGAAATGGTCCCCTCCTCTCCCGGTCAGATCCTTCTCTGTACTCGAAGACCCTTTCCACATCCTCTCCCCGCTCAAACCACCTTGTCCCCACGCCTGCATTCAGATTGGATCTCTCTCTTCTGTGAGCTCTCGTGCGATTTTGTTTGTGCCTCTTACGTCACTTACACAGATATATATTTCAAAAATTACTTTAAACTTCTTTTTCTTTTATAATTATGCATATTTTTAATCACAACCTTTTAAAATTCATCTCAGGTTGTAGCCATATTTTCCATCAGTACCTGAGATTATCGAACTGCTAGATTTGTTGAAATCCACTGCATCCTTGAAAAACCTTTTTTGGTGTGGTTTATCAAAATCAGTGATAAGTTTTTCCGAAATGTGTTCCATCATGTTCCTTTCAAAGAATTCTGTGATGAACTAAGAATTCTATGGCAGTACTTTTCAGAGGCATGTTAAAGCCTCTGAAAAGTACTGCCATAAAGAAACCCATATTCAACTGCATTCTGCAGCATTTCTCAATTTAGGTGACCTCAGAAGCTTTTCAGGGCTTGACCTTTGTTAACGTCCCATTGAATTGCCACTCTGTGTGAAATGCTGGTCTAGAGAAATAATTATTTTTAAATAAGTCATCAGAAATATTTTGCATTTTCTGACAATCCCTGAAGTCTTCACTGCTATTAAATTTAGGCAGTCGTTCTCCCAAATTGTGGGATTGTGGTGGTGATTTAAGTAAATCCTCATATCTGGATTATGTTTAACTTACTAATGTAAAAAATTATGTCTAAGTTCTTTAATGTGCTGAGCCCTACATGAGTAGGGGGGATTGGGGACAGGGATTATGAAGGTAGCATATGGTGTGGCCTCTGTTTTTGAGAGGTTTGAATCTTAAAGCTACATGAGACTCAAATACAGACAGAGTTACTGGAGGCTATAGAACTTTTATGTGTGCCAGTAAGTGCCAAGCTGTTTTGTTGACCATAGGAATCCTGGGGTATTAGAGGAAGTGAAGACAAAGTTGGTCTCAAAAGTTGATGAGGAATTGAGAGAGGTGAGCCTTGAACTAGGCCTTAAAGAGTGGGCAGATGTGATCAGGCAGCGTGAGCAGACAGAATGGGATTAAGGCATGTAAATTGCATGAGTTGTGTGGAAAATACGTGGTGCAGGTGACCATGAAGAGATCAACCTCTGCTTGTCCTTGGAATGAAGAGGAGCTTCAGTATTTTGCAAAAACAGAATTATTATTAGCGTAGAACTGCACCTCCTTATTTTCTCTGCAAATCCTGGGACCTAGAAGTATTATTACCCATTTGTCTTCTGAAGTGTCAAATTGTGTTCAATTTGTTTCTTTGAATGTACACAACAAAATGTAATTCTTATAGACGTTCATATAATTGAAAACGAGGACTTTTTGGAGGGTGAAGGAGAGAGTGGGCAGTAGAGGGTAGTCAGGAGTAAACACGTCTTCAGGCAAGTGTTGATGGAATGCTGTTTTCTAAGGCGTCAGCAAGCAAGCCCGTGTGTCGTGGTCTGTTAAGTCTGTTTGAAGGGATATTCTTTTTCGTTCACTGGATATTTGCTTAGCGGAAACATTGCCTCTTTCTGTAACGGAGCCATGCAGTTATCTCAGCAATAGGCTGGACCTGCCCAAGAGACACGGCTTTCACTGACGTAATCAACAAAGGGCCATGATTAAACATATATATATTTACATATTTAATGTGGATTATGTTGAATATGATGTTTATATTATTCATCCTCATTTCATCCTTTTCCATATTGTTAATAGATAAACTTCCACACATTACATTTTAAAGAGTTTATTTGAACAGATAGCAATTCATGAATTGGGCAGCTCCAAACCAAAAGTGGTTCAGGGGTCCACTGAAGGAGCGTGAGGGGAAAGCTTTTATAGGGTGGACCCAGAAGCACAGCAGAGAGATTATTTGATTGGTTAAAGTTTTTTTTTCCCCCCTCTCTGCCTGCTGCACACGATTGGTTAAAGTTTGGGCAGTTGCCATATTTGGACTGTCTTGGTGGAAAGTTCCTGATAATATAACTAATGCTCAGTTGGCTGCTCCTGATTAGCTGAGCTTAAGTTTTGTTTTGTTTAGGTAGAAACCCAGGGCGTTGGAGCCATCTCTGCCTATGGCCTCCCATTAAGTTATTTTAATAGTTTATGTATATATGGATATAAATCTTTCATTTTTACATTGTAATAGCATAAGTTTTTTTTAAGAGGATAGCATACTATATTTGATTATAATATCAGTATTACTCACATTAGAAAACTTTTTCTTCACAACTAGCAAAGACAGATATCCTCCGGGGATTGTGGCAGTAACCTTGCTTCCTACTCAGGGTGATGTAGCAGCCTGTCACCTAATTCACACCTCCAGGAAGTTTGCCAGTTAATAAACCACGGTTGTGATGCACAGTTACCTGGCTTACTTCCCCACTTCTTCCGTAGCAAAGATCCTTCTTCTAAAATGAATGATGATTCAGTTTGGGTATATAATGTCATATCTTTCTAAGTGAAAATGATAGACTTTTAAAAAACTTAAAATGCTGAAATAGGATTGGTTTCTAGGAAGAATGACGAAAGGATAATTGTATTATTGACCACTCAGGAAGTAAATGTACTGTTGGCTACAAACCAGCACTGGTTCTTTGCCGCGGGTGATGATTGCTGTACAGCTATGGGCTGTGGTGTAAAGGACCCACACGAGAAGACTCCCTAGGATTCCTGTTAGTGTGTCCCACCCCCATTGGGTTGCTTGGTTCATCATAGCATAAATGGGAAAACTATATTTTATTAACTTGGTCCATGCAGTTTCATATGATGCCTTATCGTGATGTTATTTTCTTTCCTTTGTTAAATAAAGCAATGATTTAAATGACTTTTAAAGAATAAGTCAAGCAAAATAAGAAGGCTTAGTCAAAAGGGCAGTGCATAAACTTTTCATTATTGTTCTACCTACTTAGAACAGATGCCTTCCAGAATAGTGTTCCACTTCAGGAAATTTTCTTGGCAGAAGTCTCAAGTTTTACATACAGAATGGAAATCTATGGCTTTCTTAGAATTAAAAACGCTTGTGGATGCATTTTTATTTATACCATCTATAAATGTTTATCTTATTTTAAAGGGTAGACATACAAGTATGTTGAGACTTGCTTTATAGCAGCCAGACATAGCAGTTATTCTAGACAAAGTTCTCCTCTAAAACCTGAAGACAAAAATAGCATTCCCATTTTGCCTCACTGTCTGAGGTAATGACATCAGGGATAGGGCTCATTTCCTTTCAGCTAATTCATTGAATTTCAAGAAAATGATGTTTCAGCTTCATCCTTGTAGGAGCATGATGATTTTTCTTTCCCTGCACTCAAAAGTTTAAAATTGTACACAGGATTGTAGAGTCCGTGGACATTCTTTCCCTGCTGCTGAGCTCTGGGTTTTGTTCAGAGCCCTTAGAACTCTGTGAAGACTGTTGAATCCAATGATGGTGAAAAGGCATTCACTTGTACCTCTTGATTCCCACACCCTCAGCCCTGGAAAAGCTTTTCTTAGGCTCATGATTCAATTCCCTGTGATGAAGGATTAAGGCAATGGGGAAATACACCCATTTCTCTTTCACAGTAATTTTATATCTTATGGACTGATGATACCAGAGGTTGATCAAGAATAACTACATCAGGGCCGGGCGCGGTGGCTCACGCCTGTAATCCTAGCACTCTGGGAGGCCGAGGCGGGCGGATCGTTCTGAGCTCAGGAGTTCGAGACCAGCCTGAGCAAAAGCGAGAGCCCGTCTCTACCAAAAAAATAGAAAGAAATTAATTGGACAGCTAAAAATATATATAGAAAAAAAAATTAGCCAGGCATGGTGGCGCATGCCTGTAGTCTCAGCAACTCGGGAGGCTGAGACAGTAGGATTGCTTGAGCCCAGGAGTTTGAGGTTGCTGTGAGCTAGGCTGACGCCACGGCACTCACCCCGGGCAAGAGAGTGAGACACTGTCTCAAAAAAAAAAAAAAGAATAACTACATCAGGAAAGCCAAGAACTATCATAGGATCACGTACCTTAGATGTTATAATTGAACTTCTTACTTTTGTACACAAGAAAAATATTAAATACTTACAAAGCAAGTCGATCTAATATTTTGTTGCCTCAAAAACCATTTCCTTTTCAGAGTTTTCTCCAGGTACAGTTTCAGAGATTTCTGAGTTATTAACATGCAAGAATGAACATTTTTTAAAAAGTGCACATGTGATTTGTGGTGGGGGAAGGATGGATCTTGCTTTTAAATTTCTATTCGGTTTTAAAATATGTGAAAATTATCTAGAACCATGGTTATTAAGTGACAAAAACTTCTATTTATGTATGTATTTATCAAAGGAAAATATGCATTCATTTTAACACCAATTTAAGAATTTAAATATTAAAATTGATTTTAATATATTTGACCACATGCTATAATGATTGTAGCATCTTTCTTTATCTTGATACTCTTCCATTGGCGTTTCTTACAATCATTAAAAATATCTCTGAATGACTGTCTGGATCTATTCTATTAAAACAGGAAAGAAATTTATTATGCATACTGTATTTTGAGCAAATCTGGGAGTTTATCTTTTCAGGCAGTAATGTGTTTGAATTCTTGATGAAGAAGAATATCTTGTAGATTGTGTTATCAAGGTGCTGAATTTACTTTATGTTTTTTCTCTTTCATTGTGTCCCTCTGATGCGGCTGCTGTGTTGACAACCTTCTGTATCTCTGCTGCTGAAAAATTTTTTCCCCGTTGTTAAGGAAACCTCCCAAGGTAAGCCCTGATAAGGAATTTGGCTTGTATACTGGCTCGGTGTGCAAAAATCCTGGATTTTACTCATCACAATAGCCCATGCAGAACATTTGTCCCTTGAGATTTGAAACTCAAGCCATGAATAATTAATGTTGGTAGTGATATAAAATTAGAATGTCACTCTGCGTTTATAAAGCACTTCTGTACTTTATTTCATTCTCAGGAAGAATGCTCTGATCTTCAGAGCAAACCTGTCAGGTTTTTGTTTCTATTTTGTTGATGCTGAGATGAGGCTCAGAGAGGTGAAATAGCATGTCCTCACTCACAGATGGAGTGGGTAAAGGAACTGGGACTGTATGGTGTCACCGCCCTAGAACATGGAAGGACAAAGTGGTAACATCATAGAACGATAGCATGACAGCTTTGATCACTGACTGATTAGACAAACTATCTTTTTCTGTGCCCTACTAAGATGATGTCATTGAAAAAGTTGTTTTAGGTACAGATCCAACCTCCCGCCAACTTTATATGCTCCTCACCCATCACAACGTCCACTACTTAGAGTTGGCCCACCGTGCTCTGGCCAATCTTTGATGGCATGTTTACCAGTGAGAAGCCCAAAAGTTAGAGAGTAGTTGGAGGGGTAGAGGGGGGGAAACGAGAAGTAAGGGATCTGAATGACCAACCCCTGAATAATTGAAGGTTGATTTTGTTACCAGTGAGCATTTTATTGAGTATCAGAGATACTTAGCACCAAAAGGAATGAGAAATTTGACCAGCCCCTGGCTAATGATACTGACTATAGCCCTGGTCCTGAGATGGGATTAGGACAGGCTATACCTACACACACCGTATGGTCAGAATGCAAGACGTGTTGGGTGACTGTATGGAATCTAGACTAAGCAAGGCTTACTTTCCCCTGGGGTTATGAAGAAAAATCCAGTTTAGCTCTCGTACTATGGAACTGACTAAAATGCTATTTCATGCTTTCTATTTATTGAAAGCATCATAGGTATTGTCCTTGGCACTAAGATTTCAACTCCAACAAGGAAGGCATGCATTGAACAAATAATATGAGATCTGTTAAGAAAGAGGAAAGATACAATGTGGCATCCTGGATAAATCTGGGGAATCAGAAGATTCTCCTTGAGCAACTAATGTGGATGTAATCCCTAAAATTTGTAACTTAAATACTGTCTCTGCCACTGGAAGCTAAGAGTTCTCTTTATCTAGTTCTTACTTCCCTTGCTGTTGGTTCCCAAAAGTTTCAGAACAGACTGTCAGTCTTGTAACATATTTATTTCCCCACAGAAAAAGCCATTGGAATACCGAGCAATTCTATGTATGGCTACTTAGTGAAGGAAAAGCACTGGCATTAAAAAGAGGCACAAAACCATTTTTTTTAAAACCACCATTGCTTTGTACACAGGAATGTTCTAGTTACTTTCTAGGCAGTATATATAGTTAGTGATGCCCAACCTTGGCTTTGCTAAGCATCTTATTGCTAGTTCCTAAGAAATGTCATAAAATTTTCAAGATAAAAATAATGCTAATTGGCTAATTCACCATGTTAAAAAAATATATATATATATGCGCGCCATAAGGCACATCTGGAAAGCATAAAGATTATCTTGAAATCAAATAAATGACACAATAGAGTCAATAAAAAAAGACATTAAGTAGGTACAGGCCTTTCCTTGTAGATACTATATAAATGTTGAAAGAAAATGGGAAAGGGAAAGGTGCTTTTAATGATGATTATATAAGAATGAAATTTTATTTATTTAAAACATGAGATTTTGACATAAATAATAAGCAAAACCATCAGAGAAGACTGATCGATTCAATTTAACAAATTATTCTCAGCAGGGGACAACTGAATAAGACCAGTCCTAGCATTCTAATAAGGGTTGTGTAGGGAATACAGTTGACCCTTGAACAACATAGGTTTCAACCGCTTGAGTCCACTTTTATGCAGATTTTTGCAACCAAATACGGATCAGAAATGTATTAATAGTATTTGAGGGATGTGAAATCCATGTATACAGAGAGCCAACTTTCCATATGTGCATGTTCCACAGGGCTCACTGCGGGACTGAGTATGCATGGATTTGTGTATATGCCGGGGTCCTGGAACCAGTCCCCTGTGTATCTGAGGGATGACTGTATATGCACAATATAATATAAAATCAATTGTATTAAAGACCACAAGGGGCAAACTATTTGTGAAATTCATAGAGTGAAAGTTCTTGTTCTGACTTCTGCATTCAGAAATGACAAATTCAGTAATTAGCGTCACCTCTCCCACTGATGACAACTAGGAATGGACAAATACTAAAAACCTATGCTTGAAGGCACTGGAGATATACCAAGTTAGTGAGGAATTGCTAGACCAAGATCCAAAAGGAGGTGAAAATTTAGAGAGGTGAATCTAGTGTTTAGATATATGCCATTGAGGAAGCAGCAGCTTAAATGCAGAACAAATACATATTCTGACCACTTTGTGGGGCTTACGAGGACGGGAGGGTTGGAGTTCACATCCTGTTAGGAGGCGTCCTTGGTAAGCTCCTTATGCTTTGGGGTGGCAAAGTGGATTGAGACCCAGCTTTGAGTGGAGTGTGAAGGCAAAGGAAAGATAAATCAGCCTTCACATGGATTGCTGTGTGGTTCCAAGTCATTTGCATGATCCAGGAAACCTTGAGCACAAAAATTGGATCAAAATGATGCCAGAGTGCAGGTACCCATATGCACCTGGCAGAAGTGATTAGTCTTTAAAGATGCCAGTTTTAAAAATACAATGTCCAACACATAATCAAAGATAAAGAAGTACATGACCAGATAATGTGACATGAACAGAAATAATAAAAAATAGAAGTAGACCCACAGATGCTTCAAATGTTCAAATTATTAGACATGAACTTCAAAATAAATATACTTCAAGGAGATAAAACATAAAATTGAAAAATGTTGGCAAGAACTAGAAATTATAGAAAGTGGCATAACTGATTTGGAAAATAACCCAATAGATAATTCTCAATCTGAAAAACCCAAAACCAAAATTAAGAACTTAGTGTTTGGGTTTAGAAACAGATAGATCCTGCTGCCCTGAATTCATTCTCAAGAAGCTCCAAATGCCTGGCTGGTCCATGTCCCTGCTGATCCCCTCTGTGCATTTCACCGTGGCCTAACCAAAAGGGGAAAGCACCCTCTGAACCTTATGGACCTCACCACCAGCTTGGATTCTCTTGTCATTAGTTTTTGTTTTGCTAAGGAATATTTATTTATGTAGTCTGTTTTTGGGCAATTGTTGAGATTATGTCTAATTATGTGATGATAATAAGAATCACCTAGCTATAATGTACACTGTATTATGGGTAAGGATTTTGTACAGTTTATTAACACATATTCCAAGGTAGGAATGCTGATTAAGAGGAAGGGGAGATGTGCCATTTTGAATATTTGGTTGAGTTATCGCTATTGCTACCCAACTGGAAAGTCTCACATTCTTTTTATCCGAGCCTGGGTCTGTACTCTTCGAACATTATTACCATCGTTACTATCTTTAATTGGGAGAGGGCAAGGAGAGGGATGAATAAGTAAAGCATAGGGGGGACTATTCTGCATCATACTCTAATGGCAGATATATGACATTATGCATTTATCAAAATCCATAGAACCATACAGCTCAAAGAGTGAACCTAATAAGATGTGGAGTTTAGTTATGAATACTGAATCAATATTGGTTCATCAATTGTACCACACTAATATAGATATTAGTAATTAAGGAAAATGTGGGGAGTAGGGGATGAGAGGGTATATAGGAACTCACTGTACTATCTGCTCAATTTCTCTGTAAACCTAAAACCACTCTAAAAAACAAAGTCATAATTTCATGATTATGAAAAAAATTACTGTGATGCATCATGTTAACAGAATAAAGAAGAAAAACTATGTGATCATCTCAGTAAATGCAGGAAAAAAAGCATTTGACAAAATTCAACATTTATTTATGACACAAACTTACAGCAACTAGTAATAGAAGCCTCCTCACCCTGATAAAGTACATGTATTAAAAATCTACAGCTGACGTACTTAATGGTAAAGGAGTGAACACTCTACCTAAGACGGAATAAGGCAAGGGTTGTGCTCTAACCACTTCTGTTGTGCATTGACAGGTGGTCCTAGCCAGTGCGATAAGCAAGAAAAAGAAATAAAAGAAATTCAAATTGGAAAGGAGGGAGCAAAAGTATCTTTATTTATACACAATGAGGCCATAAACTTGGAAAACCTTAAGAAATCTTCAAACAAGTCCTAGAACTTATAAGTTGGCAAGATAGGGGAAAAAAAAGTTAAAATACATTTCTTTATACTAGCAATGAACAATTAGAAAATAAAATTTAAAAAAATCAGAATATCGAAAACATTAAATACTTAGGGACACATTGAGGGAAAAATGTGCAGGAGCTTCTCAAGACCCACATGTGTTGGTCATTTAATTGTAAACATCTGTGCCAAGAGATGGAGCTAGGAGAGTGTCAGCGGTGTCCAGGGAAGGACAAAGCATAGAGTTGGACCAAAGGTACATGAAGAGGAGTCCTGGGTGACTGAATTATCTTTCCCTGCAGCACTTCTGATACGAAATGTATGGTGGTTTTACCAACACAAATACGTTCTCCAGTTCTCTGAAACCAACTGTGGGTGTCCTGTGATTTAATTCCATTCTAGCACTAACACCCCAGCAGGGTTAATGCAGACCCTACAGGTTAAGGGCTCAGTCCCAGAAGACTGCCTCCACTCTAGATGCCAGTCACAAGTTCCACGTTGCCACTTGTAAATCAGGAGTTCCCACGACCCCCTCCTCAGGTTCAATAATTTGCTAGAATGACTCGAGCCCCTATTCCCTTTCTGGGGTTGTATCCTTCCAGTACCTCAATGTGTTCACCAACCCAACAGCTCTCCAAACCCTCTAGTTTAGGGACGTTTAGGGGGATTTTATCACATAGGCTTGATTAAATTGTTGGCCATTGGTGATTGAATTCCATCTCTAGCCCCTCTCTCCTCCCAGAAGTCAGGAGTGGGGCTGAAAGTTTCGGCTCTCTAATCCTGCCTTGGTCTTTGTGGTGCCCACCACCCCCACCCCCGACCCCGAAGCTACCTGGGGACCCCCATCCACCAATCATCTCATTAGTGTACAAAAGACACTCTTACCAGTCTAGAGATTGCAAGGATTTTGGAACCACGGACAAAGACCCAATATGTATGTGTTTCTTATTGTATCACGGTGACACATCTAAAAAGAAATTGAAACCAAACCCAGCGATGACGTATTCGGAAGGTTAATATGAAAGCAGAGCATAAAATGAATTGGGTTTGGTCAGTAGGGAGGCTGTAGACGGTATTTAGTAAAATGCAGCAGAAAAAAGGTAGTAAGGGTCTATACGGGAGCAACGCCCATGAGACTAGAAAAGAGGAAGGAGAGAATTATCAAAATATGGCATAAATAAAATATCCAGAACTTGGATGCTAACAGCATACAGGAGAAGACAGTGCAACAAAAAGAGTTGGAGATGGCTCTGGGGTTCGAAACCGAGTTACTGAAAAATCAGTCGAAACTAAGGAAAGAAGAGCTACTTTGGTTCAGTGGGGAAGTCGACGGACATTTTAGAGAGAGTTGAGTTGGAAATGATGGCAAAGCATCTGATATGGATGCCCAAGTGGTGGTCGTACAGGTTTGCAGTCTCTATCCTAGCAAGGCAGGTAAATTCTTGGGGGGAAGGGGTAGGAGGGGGAAGGAAGGGGTATTTGTTATGTTGTCAGGGAAGAAAGGATGAAGTGGAATAGCAGACATGAGAGAATAGAGGCTCATCCTGCTCTGGGGAATGGAACGAGGAGGCAGACCCAATGAAAATTAAGAAGAGAGACTAAGTACTCATAAATTGGTGCAACTGCCGCTGCTGGGATTGAGAATTCTTGCACTTGTTCTCCCTGAATTCAGTTTCCTTTTGTTCCTCATCCCTAAAAGTTATTTTTCCTAAGTGTTGTGTTAGGGCAAGGAGAAGATGAAGATATTCTTCTGGTTGACTTCTGAAAGTTAGATTTAAAAATTATATAGCATGTGTAATGTACCATGTCAGAATGCAAAGGGAAATTTATACAAATTTCTCTTATAAATTGCTATGTAATTTGTACTTTGGATTTTTCTCTTTGATATATGTTGCATTTTGCAAACTTGTACTCTTGAGGGGAGAAACATTTCAGCATAAGACATGTGCATACTTTTTTTTTTTTCTTTTTAAATAGAGACAGGGACCCAGGCTGGAATGCAGTAGCCCTATCATAGCTCATAGCTCACTGTAACCTTGAACTCCTGGGCTAAAGTGATTCTCCCACCTCAACCTCCCAAGTAACCAGGACTGTAGGCACATGCCACCATACCCGGCTTTTAATTTTTTTTTTTTTCTTTTTTTGAGACAGGGTCTCACTATGTTGCCCCAGCTGGTCTCAAACTCCTGGCCTCAAGCGATTCTCCCACCTCGGCCTCACAAACTGCTGGGATTACAGGTGTGAGCCACCACGCCCAGCCATACCTTTGAATACTTTTACCAGTTGCATATTACGCATTATTTATGGGAGTGTGTTCTGTTTCACTTAGAAAGAAAAGTAAGCTTTTAAACAAGCATGAGACATCTGCTTCTTACCTCCTCTGTAATTTAGAGGGGGAACAAAAGAGCCTTTGTCTCATCATTTTCAGAGTTAGGGTGTCTTTCCTTCTTAGTGTGACTGTGGTTTTGAGCCCAAGGTTTCTGTCTGCGAGGTATTGCAAATAGAGATAAGGGGGAAATGGCTTGTTAGTTTGCCACTTTCTGATTAACTTTGGATTTGGGCAGAAAGTGGTGCAGAGGGAAAAGACACACATGTGGAGAATCACTACCTAGTTATGCTATTATGCACACTCTGTTGATGAGTGCAAGAAAATATCCTTGATCACAGCACCTCTGCCTGCAGAAGCCATGTCCGGACTCCCAGGTGGCCCCAGAATGTCCGGCACATTCTAGGACCCTTTACTTTTCATGCTCTTGTTATTATCTGGCACAAATAGCTTGTCTTCCTGAGGAGCTACACAGAGGAAAAAGAAATAATTCTTCCTCGTTTTTCCATTCTCTTCTTTCATCCCTCAAGATTTGTTGAGTACCTTCCATGTCTCAGGTTAGCTCTACAGAGATAGAAGAGATTTTTGAACTCCAGCCGTTCAAACCCTCTTAGTTAAAACTAAGGAGAGCCAGGTGTGGTGGCTCATGCCTGTAATCCCAGCGCTTTCGGAGACTGAGCAAGAGAATTGCTTGAGGCCAGGAGTTCAATACCAGCCTGGGCAACATAGTGAGACCCACCCCCCCCCCAACTCTACAAAAAATTAAAAAATTAGCTGGCTGTGGTGGCATGTGCCTGTAGTCCCAGCTACCCAGGAGGCTGAGACGGGAGAATCGCTTGAGACTAGGAGTTTGAGGTATAGTGAGCTATGATCCTGCCACAGCACTCCAGCCTGGGTGACAGAGTGAGATCCTGTTGCAAAGAAATACATAAATAAGTCAAACGAGACTAATGCTTAAGACATGAATTGGCCAAGACCATCCAGTGGGAGAGCATGGCTCCAGTCTAGGCCTCCTGATTGTCAGTCAGGTATAGTCTAGTATACAGTCGGCCCTCTGTACCTGTGACTTCCACATCTTCAAACTCAACCGACCATGAGTCAAAAATATTTGGAAAAAAATATATACCAGTAAAAAATAATACCAATAAAAATACAGTATAGCCACTATTTACATAGCATTTGCATCATGTTAGGTATTATACATGACCTAGAGATGCACGTAGGTTATATGCAAATACTATGCCATTTTATATAAAGGACTTGAGCATCTGTAGACTGTGGTATCTGTGGGAGTTCCTGGAACCAATCTCCCGAGGATACGGAGGGGTGACTGTATTTACTGTGACACCACGTGATTGTGAAGGAGTTATTCTATTTGCTGGGGTTTACGTGGCAAGATAGGAGGAAAGAGTAAGAAGGAAGGGTTTGGGGGAAAATGTGAATAACTGCAAAATCACCTTGTTTAGGATCTTATCCTTTTTTACTCATTTGCTCCTTTTTAAATCATTATTGTGTTTAATATCTTATATGATTTATTTGATTAATTCAGTTTCGTGAGTTAAATTCACTTTCAGTGTTTCTATTTTATTTATATTTACAAATGAGTTTAGGAATTAGTGAATTTTAAGGAGTTTGATCCTGCTTCTGTGTATGTAAATTTGCTGGCATAATAGTGAGTGGGAGAAATTGACTACATTACAGCAAAATAAAATTGTTACTGTCAGAAGGCTGAATCCTTAAAAGAACCACACTGATGTATACCAAAACCTTGGCTTTACAAAGAACTGCTTAGAAAAAAGGAGAGGGAAACCTTATTATATATAGCTTATGGCATCTGAAGTGAGGTTTTATTTAGTCTGGTTGTACGGTCTATGACCGCCATCATTTTTCTGTTGCCTCTGCCATTTTGCTGCTGTGAATTTCTGAGAACTAAGCATTTGGTCTCAGATGAGACAAGCTCTAGACCTGCACTGTTCAGTACAGTAGCCATTAGCCACGTGTGGCTTGTGAGCCTGTGATATGTGGCTGGTGTACCTAATAGACACCAGATTTCAGAGACTTAGTACAAGAAAAAAAAAGAATATAAGATAAATATTTTGAGTATATTGGGTTAAATAAAACATATTATTAAGTTACTTCCTCTCTTTTTGCTTTTTTAATATGTCTACAAAATTTTTTTTTTTTTTTTTTTTTTTTTGAGACAGAGTCTCACTCTCTTGCCTGGGCTACAGTGCTGTGGCGTCAGCCTAGCTCACAGCAACCTCAAAGTCCTGGGCTCAAGCCATCCTCCTGCCTCAGCCTACCGGGTAGCTGGGACTACAGGCACACACCACCGTGCCTGGCTATTTTTTCTATTTTTAGTTGTTTGGCTAATTTCTTTCTATTTATAGTAGAGATGGGGTCTCTCTCTTGTTCAGACTGGTCTCAAGCTCCTGAGCTCAAGCAATCCTCCCGCCTCAGCCTCCCAGAGTGCTGGGATTACAGGCATGAGCCACTGCGCCTGGCCTACAAAAATATTTTAAATTACCTGTATGGCTTGTATTGTATTCCTGTTAGACAGCTCTGTTTCTGGTTGAGTATAGAACGTCTTTCAGCATCCTTCCCAAGGCTTTTGCTTGTTTCCTTACCCAGTTAAATGCAGCACTCCTACCATGATCCTTTACACTTTCGCCTTTATATCTGGGTCCAAGAGTGTTGCAGCTGCATGAACTCCATGTCAGCATAACCTTCTTGCTTGTGTATTTTTCCTAGGAATTGTTTTTACTTATCCTTTCAAAATTCATTAATTAGTCAAACATTAAATGAGAGCTTTTTGTGAAAAGTATCATATGAGGAGTTTGTGGGACTTAAGAGGTAATTAAACTAGTGATTCCTGCTCTCTAGAATTCATAATGTGGTGAGGAAGATTAAACATATACTGTAATCTAAGTAATAGAAAATAGATTACAATAAACACCAGCATTTACTACTTCAGTATTTTATGTCTTCAGAGGAAGAAAGGCTTTGTAGCTAAACATGGAGCTTCAGAGAGGACTTCAAGTATGGGTAGGGTTTCAGAAGGCAGAATCAAGATGTATGTAAGGGAGACAAACTAGAAAGTAATCGACGTGATAGGAAGTAATGGGTTGCACAGTCTGGTGAGAGTGTAGAGTACATGAAAAGAAGTTGTGTATTAAAAAACTGGGAAAGCGTGTAGCTTATAGAGGGTTAGGAATCTGACCTTAATCTGGTCAGCTAGGAAGATCATTTAGGATTTTTGTGCAGAAAAGTTACATGATCAGAACTGTACATGGAAGTAACTCATCTGGCTGCAGTGTACAGGATAACTGGCTCGTGTAGAACATAGGGTGGATAATAATTTAGGTTCATTTTATAATAACCAATTTGTGTGTTAGTCTGCTTATGCTACATGATACAGCAGTAACAACCTTAAATGTTGAATGGCTTGAAACAGTAGAAGTTTATTTTTCTGATGTTATGTACCAGCTGAGGTTGACTATAGGTCTGCATCATGTGACTTCAGTCTGAGCTCCAACATGAAGGAATAGCCCCTGTCTGGGACTTGCTAACACCATGGCAGGCTGGGGAGGGGAAAGAAAGAGAACCATCCAGTGGCTTCTTAAAGTGGATACCCTGAACTGATGTACATCACTTTGTCCACATTTTATTGGCCAGAGGAAGTCACACAGCCAAGTCTCAAATCAGCAGGGCCAGGAATTACATTCCTCCTGCTAGAGGCACTGCAAGTCATGTGGCAGTAGGCAGGGATGTATAATCCTCTTACAGGGAGGGCAGCAAGTCATTCGGAATAGTAATACAGTATACCACACTTTGTCATTCTAAATCACATTTCTAAAAATTGCCCAAGGTTTTATTCTTTTTTAAACAAACAAAAAAAAAATCCTGAGAAACATAGCACTGTATGTTTCTACCTTGAAATTTCTACAGGCTGTATCCCTCTGTCCTTTCCTTCTGCCTGGCTTTGTTCAGAACCAGATATTCTCACTGTTTAACTCTGTGCCTTTAGATGCCTGCAGTGCAGCCGGCAGAGTACCGGGTTGTGTGTATCATAGGCCCCCACGAGAAAAATGTATCTATCTCCCTTGTCTCTTGGCACTGATCCATCTCCCTGTCCAGAACAGCGAAAGCCTCTGTACCAGGGAGAGTCTCTTAAATCCCACCCGGCCCGGGTCATCCCCAGCAGAGTGAACTCTCCATCAGCCCTTTCCAGTGTGATTGGACTGAAAGTAAATGTTTGCAAGCGCTGGGCTGCTTCAGGTCCTTTAGGCTCTGGTGGCCTTGGACCTTGGAGTCAGCCCAGCTTTCTCCTCTCTGTGGCTAGATGCACCTGGCATGGTGAGGTCTTCGTCTGAACATTCTGAACCAGACCCAGAGATTGCTCATGGAAGGTGATGTCAGGGTCAGTCAAATTTAATGTTTTATTTTTTTTTCCTTTTTTATGAGCAATAACAATCATTTATTAGAGATAGCGGATAGGATCATACAATACATGTTTAGACATTTGCAACTTATCTTTTGGGCTTTTTTTGAAGAAGAAATGGTCTGTGTTTGAAAATATCCATATCACCTTTTGAATGTGTTGTTGGAGAAGTTATGTGGGTGGCCAGGTTTTTCGTGGAGATGTAATCAGGGCATGAAAGAGCTGGAAATACTGTAGGTTGTGCGTTTGTGACACTCCCACCCTCACCCCTCAGCAACCAGTGAAGCAGATTTTGAAAATGAATGATAAAGGGTTAAACATGAACCAGGTAGGGTATTTGAAAGAGTGAGAATTGAGTTAGTGCTTCATTGCTTATGCACCACTAGTTTACATGGGTACAGTGTTGAATGGAAGCTCTGTGCTGCTATAAAATTGGTCTGGGTTTTGAGAGGACTACTAACAACTTCCTGTTTTCAGATTTATTCATTAAATGTATGCAAGCATGAATTAGTTCTTCCAAGAGATACCTTCTCCATGCACCCTTAGAAATTTGAACTGCAATGCAGAGTAGTACTTTCCACAGATAGTTGCTTCCTAGAACAGATCGTGAATTCCCTGAGATCAGGGACAATGCCTTATTTCTTGTAGATATGCAGCAGATGCTGCTGACTTTGAATCTTTAAGATGTTTGACATCTTCACAGTCAGGCAGTGTTGACCATGTAACCCAAGACATTCTTTGGTATGTATGTATAGGCATATGTAAAGGAAATGATTAATTGCATTGCAAAAAGATAGCAGTTACTTGACAGATTTTTATTTTATTTTATTTTATTTTTATTTTTTTATTTTTATTTTTTTGTTTTTTTGAGACAGAGTCTCACTCTCTTGCCTGGGGCGAGTGCCCTGGCGTCAGCCTAGCTCACAGCAACCTCAAACTCCCGGGCTCGAGCAATCCTACTGTCTCAGCCTCCCAAGGAGCTGGGACTACAGGCATGCGCCACCATGCCCGGCTAGTTTTTTTTTTTTTTTCTATATATATTTTTAGCTGTCCAATTAATTTCTTTCTATTTTTTTTGGTAGAGACGGGGTCTCGGTCTTGCTCAGGCTGGTCTCGAACTCCTGAGCTCAGGACGATCCGCCCGCCTCAGCCTCCCAGAGTGCTAGGATTACAGGCGTGAGCCACCGCGCCCGGCCTTTGACAGATTTTTAAATGGGAAAGTATTTCTGTCAATAGAACTCACGAGTAATAAGGGTGATGGTTCTGGCATTCCTTCTTTGTGCCCAGTAGCAGATATGTTCAAATACAGGGAAGAGTTTATGCCAGCAGAGCTGCTTTTGTAAAAGCAGCAGTAAAGACAGTTCCGTGATCACACAGGCTTTCAGTGCTGGGCTTTCAATATTCGTCCAGCTTCTCTAAGATGAATGAAGTTTAACTCTTCCTTTTTTTTTTAAATGATTCTTCACATCTCTGATATTAGGAAAAAGATGAAAAAGAGAAAAGTGTTCAAACTTGGTATTGAAAGGAACATTTCAACATGAAATGAAATATAGTACTTTTTTTTGTATGACTCAGTTCTTATAACATGGTATGGTAAAATGTGAACAAATTTGAAATGTCTCTTTCACATTAATTGTATTCTTTTAAATCGACAGAGTTGAAAAGTAACCACAGAACAAGACATTGGCAAGCTAGTATTCCTAACACTGGAGAAATGGGGGTTTGCAGAGAAATCCTGGGCTCTGTTTTTAAAGTAGATCGTGGTAGAACAGGCTGTTAATGGCAGTTGGGTCTGCAGATGTGAACAGCTATACAAAGCAAAGCAAGTCCACATAGAGAGGACTTTTTTCCCTCAAAGGAAGCCCTTTTGATTTTAGATTTGGGAGCTAGGAAGAAGTGTGTTTTGCATTGATATTTTTTTTTGAGACAGAGTCTCACTCTTTTGCCCAGCCTAGAGTGAGTGCCGTGGCGTCAGCCTAGCTCACAGCAACCTCAAACTACTGGGCTCAAGTGATCCTACAGCCTCAGCCTCCCAAGTAGCTGGGACTACAGGCATGTGCCACCATGCCCGGCTAATTTTTTCTATATATTTTTAGTTGGACGATGAATTTCTTTCTAATTTTTTGTAGAGGTGGGGTCTCGTTCTTGCTCAGGCTGGTGCATTGATATTTTTGACACAGAACCAGTCTGTAGCAACTCTTCCACTCATGGCCTTTTTTGCCTTTTCTCTCTTCTTTCTTTCTTTAATTCAGCAAATACTAAGCACCTGTCTACTGTGTCCTATACCTATACTGTAGGGAATAAAAAAATGAATTTGTGCCAGGCGTGATGGCTCATGTCTGTTTTCCCAACAACTTGGGAGGTTGAGGTAGGAGGATCACTTGAGCCCAGGAGTTTGAGGTTACAGTGAACTATGGTCGTGCCACTGCACTCCAGCCTGGGTGACACAGCAAGACCCTGTCTCTCAAAAAAAGAAAGAAGAAAAGAAATAGCACAGTCCCTGGCTCAGAATATTGATGGCAATAGCTGCCATATACTCAGTTATACTGTGTGCCAACTAATATTGGTGAGTATTTTGCTTGTTTTCACAATGCTAACTTAATGTAAAATGTGCAGTTATTTAGGTGGATGAGTGTGTATTAGAGAGAGCGAGTGGCTAGCTGAGACCAGAGAGGAGGGAATGATTACAGAAGGAAGTCAAGGAAACATTAGAGGAGGTAACATTTGGTTAGGTCTTGAATAGTGAGTTGTAGCTCACTGGCAGGGAGGTGAGGTGAGGAGCAGGAGGGTTTTACAGGAAGGAGGGGTTCCCTTATATTTCTACATTCCTATCTCTTCTTTTCCCCCTGGTCATCTCACTGTGCACAGCACACCCAGAGGATTTCTTAGTCATTGGTAGAGGCTCTCAGAGCTGAGAAGGTGGCTGACTGTTGCCATAATGTACAGATGGATAGGGGGGCTTGCTCCTGTCTTTGTGGGAAAGAAGAGAGAATCCAGTAAACATATAAATAGTGTCTTAGGGTGCCACCTGTCTTGTCATTACAGTTGCAGTGAAAATGGAGGTTTGACAAAGTACTGTTACACTGTTCGTTGTTCTACTGGCTGTGCTGCTGAAGGGTTTACACTCCCTGGTCTGCACTATTTCCAGCAGCCATCATACATGGAAACACAGATTTACAGGAGTGTTTAGTTAAGAGGGATGCACCAGGAAGTTGCTTTAAAATATAAATTCTCAGAGTATTTTTGTTTAATAATGAAAACATTAGGAAAACCAAGGCATCGTCCTCTAAGAATTAATAATATAGCAGAACACAGGGAATCATATATAAACAGCTGTATGTATATACATAAATATACACACAAAAATCTGATTAGACAGGTGTGGAATTCAGAGTAATGAGTAGTATCCTTAAAGGTTTCATAAGGGAGTGACATTTGAGGTGACATTGAAAGATTTTAATAGAAACTGAAAGAGGCTAGGTGTTGGCTCACTTTGCAAAAATCTCATGTGTATGTCCAGAAATATTTATTTGCATAAAATTAAATTATCTTGACATAATAAGTATTAGATTCATCACTTTCTGCCTGGGGAGAGTATGTGAGGAGTAGTAAAATGATTTTGGGAAAAAAAATGCATTTTTTTTCCAGAATAATTATTTTATATTCTGTCTTTTTAACTAGATTGGAAGTAGCTAGAGGACAGAAAACATGCCTAATACGTATTTGAGTTCCCTACAGGACCTAAAACTGAAAAAGATGGCAAGTGGGCATTAGCTGATTGCTTTCTGGATTCAACATTTTACAGGTGAACATGTTAGTGAAAACGCCCACCTAGAAAGGATAAACGAAGGGATACAGAGGTTAATACAACTGAAAGTACCTTCACATTTGGTTTTTATGGATCAGAAAAAACGATTACAGATTACATTTCTTAAAACATTGATCCTTCTAGTTCTCTAAGGAATATAGAAGATACTTCCTTCATTTTTTTTTAACTGTAAATTGAATATTGCTGAAATGCCGTCAGAGATAGGACTTTGAGATAAGAGTGGAGCTTGACTATGCTGCATACTGCTCAAAAGCCCTGGAACGCCATTACCTCGGAATATATATCACTCAACACATTCACCTTATTAAAAACAGCTTTAGTAACTTTACTAGATGTTGAGTGCTTCACAAAAATGCAAAGCTAACATTTTTAAGAGACTGATGAAGGTGGAATAGATGTACAGCAAGCTGCAGGGAATTAAACGCTGGTATGAGTTTGACATCTAAGAGGAATGAGTGGGATTCTGAGAAGGTGGGGTCAAATTTTGTTGAAAACAATGAAGAAAATTAGATTTTAAAATTGACTAGAGATGCTTTGTACTTCTGGCTCTTTTTCTAGTTGAAAAGGTATGAATGCCTTTACCAAAAAAATGTTCTCACAATGTTGGTTGGCATTGATAAAATGTAAAATTTATACTTGGTTTCTGTTTTTATTTTTTTACTTTGTTGTATGTAATGAGAAGTACCCTATCTCCCACACTCCAGCTAAGCTACTAGTGACTTCAGGAATAGATGAAATAAGCATTTAGGAATTCTAATGGAATGAGTTAGAAGTCTTAAATAACATTTCTCTAATATAATGTGGTGGCTTTGGGGAAAAAATGATTTTCTTTTTGTTCAAAGTGGTCAGTTTCCAAGGAATAAGGCTAAAAAATTGGTTCTCTCCCTTTTGAAATGTCAATGGATTTTGTATTGGAAACTTAAAACTATTATGAGAAAAGAAAATCGTGTGTCCTTTTGTAACAAACCTTGTGTTATTCAATTATAGTTACATTTTGGCCATGAAAAGAAGAATAATAGTTTATAAATAGTTTATTTGTAGTGCTACCAAGAGATTGCAAGGGAAATGATCAGACTACCTATGACAAAGAAATTATTTTATTTTATGTTATGTTATGTTATTATTTTTGGAGACAAAGTCTAACTCTGTCGCCCCAGCTAGAGTACACTGGTGTCATCATAGCTTGGTGCAACCTCAAACTCCTGGGCTCAAGTGATCCTCCTGCCTCAGCCTCCCCAGTAGCTGGGACTATAGGCACGCACTACTGTGCCCAGCTAATTTTTTCTGTTTTTAGTAGAGATGAGGTCTTGCTCTTGCTCAGGCTGGTCTCGAACTCCTAAGCTCAAGTGATCCTCCCGCTTTGGCCTCCCAGAGTGCTAGGATTACAGACGTGAGCAACTGTGCCTGGCCCAAAGAAATTATTTTAAACATCTTTAAAACGGCCTTAGTAATAGTCATAACAAATTTTTCTAGTGACAGTCAAGCAGGTAATTGTCCTAATTTCTGTGCAAACTACAAATTGTACATGATGTGACTGTGCTTGTTTATGCACCTGAACCATGGAATAACGGTGCTGAAGGGGACCCCAGTGTTCATTTAGGGACCAGATCCAGATTTGACCATTGACAGAACCAAGTTCCCCTAAAACATGCATGTGGAAATAATGAAACATCTAAAAAATATATTCTACAGTTGAACCTCTGCTTATTCCTAACAGTTCTCACATCCATTCCATGCTCTCGTCTGCTTTCCAACTCCTTCCCCTGGTAATATGTTTATTAATTGAAAAAATATTATGTACAGTGGCTTCCCTGGACGAGGTACCGAACCAGGCACTGAGGTGCATGGAACATAGTCCCTGCTGCCAAGGAGCTTGCCATTTAGAGTTGGAAGTAAGACCCACACAGAACTGAGGCATAAAACAGAACCACATGTGAATAGTGCCATGGGAGCTACAAAGTGCTGCAGAATTTCATAGAAGGGCAAGGGGACTGGGGAATCACTTCTAGCTGAGATTAAAGAGAAACAAAAGTAACAAGAATTTTTCTGTTCACTTGGTTCGAGTTTTAGGGAAATCACTGAGATTCCCGGTCTTTCTTCCTAGTAAATGTTTAGTAATATAATAACCTGTACTCCATGACTGGTTTAAGGGATCACCATTCTAAAATGCCTGTGATCAAAGATTGTGAAATTCAAGACATAATGCAGTTCAAGGGGAGGCCAGTATTTGGCAAGGAAAGAGCAGTTGTACCTGTCAGTGCTGTCAGGGCCCTTCTTTCCTCTGCGGGGTTTTAATATTTGTCTGAATTTTAGGGGGTAAATGCTTGACGAAATTTTTTTTTTCATATTTCCTTTTATTAGCACAACAACTTTAAATGATTAACTCTTTCCTTGTTAGAAATGGAAATTGTCACAGAATTTGGAATGATTCTTACTGACAGGTAGACCCTTAATTTGGGGTGGATTTCATTTTATTTCAAGGACTGTTACTGTGAATATAAATCTCTAACTTTCTAATCTTGTATGCAGAATAGCAAACTGTTAAAAATAAGTTTGAGGTAGGCATGAAAAATTAACATATAGGAGATTAACGATTATTCCACCATATATAGCAACAATTAAAGAATTCATCGTGTATCTAGAGAACAGTAAAGATACTTTTAAAAAATTAGAAAATAGCCTCTGTTGGCTACTTAAAGCAAGGAGAGTTGACTTAGGTCAAAAGGAAAGGAAAATGTCCCAGGAATGAAAGTTAAGAATTATAAGATGCCATTAAAGGGAGGTTGTGGAATCTCCTTTTCTGGAAATGTTTGAAAACAAGACAGAGCTTCATGTCTCAGGAGAAGTGCTGAAGTTTGGTCTTGCCCAGAGGCAGGAAGATTAACTGGATTACTCCTGTGTGGTCTCAAAAATGCAGTGAGTATTCCACACTCTGTTGGCTGACACTATTGCTTCATAGCTGTTCCTTTGAAATTTGGTTATTATAAGACCAGAGTGAATGTGTAAGTAACAAAATTGAATTTGTAAGTAATGTGCATTGTATATACCTGAGTTAATTTTAAAAACATTAAAGTATGTGTGGTGCTGAAACTATTCAGAGCATAACTTGGTCTTTAGCGATGTAAAAAGTACCTGCTTCCTTGAAAGGGCTCAATGCCGTTAATCAGTCAATAAATAATTATAAAGCAACTACTAGGAACATTGTGGGCTTCAAAGATGAATTAGATACAGTTCCTGCCTTCAGGGAATTTAGTCTACAAGTGGAGATAAAACATATAACTGATCATATACATGATAAGTGAAAAATAGAATAATTTGGATAGGAGCCATAAAAAAGGATTAAACGGTATTGTGGAATTTCAGAGAAGGGAAAGATAATTCCTTTGGATTTAACCAAGGAATGCTTCCTGGGAGGAAAATATGTTGAACTGGGTCTTAAGGAGCATGAAGTATTCTGAAGGGTGGAAAGGAAGAGGAGGCCGGGTGCAGTAGTTCATGCCTGTAATCCTAGCACTCTGGGAGGCCGAGGCGGGAGGATTGCTTGAGCTCAGGAGTTCGAGACCAGCCTGAGCAAGAGCGAGACCTCGTCTCTACTATAAATAGAAAGAAATTAGCCAAACAACTAAAAATAGAAAAAAAATTAGCCGGGCACAGTGGCACATGCCTGTAGTCCCAGCTACCCGGGAGGCCGAGGCAGGAGGATCGCTTGAGCCCAGGAGTTTGAGGTTGCTGTGAGCTAGGCTGACTCCACGGCACTCTAGCCTAGG
>RJWJ010004802.1:0-48251 GCA_004363605.1 Indri indri | reverse complement strand
ATGATTAAGCATTAAAGGATTCCTGTCCATGGGAAGTTTGTAATTTGCTTTTTGGATGGCAAGAGAGAAAGAAGGCAATAGCAAAGAACCCAGGAAAGTGGCTGCTGTCCTCTGGGCCAGAATTTGCTAAGGCTTATAGTGAGAAATAGTAGTTTCAAGGCATGTTAGTAGGGTACTCAAAAAAGAGTCTCCTCATCAAAATTAATTGGGGAAATAAACAAAGAAATGGGTTTCTTTACTGGAGGACTTTTCAGAGCCTTTAATATTGAAAATTGCATTGAGAATCTCAAATGGGGTAAAGCGTGTATCATTTCCAACATGATTTAATCATTTTTCCCATGGGCTGGCTCAGGAGACTACTGTTCCTTGGAGCACACTTTGTAGAATATTGCTTTATGCATTTGATAATAAATGGGTAGAACACCAGTGGTTAGATGGGAGTCCTTATGGAGGAAGCATAAGCCATTCCTGGTATATAGTAGGCATTCAGTAGCTATATGGAAAATTTATGCAAGAATGAATTATCGATTTAATAACAGTGCTTAGCCAGAGATTGCATGCTGAAACAGAAGAGGGGAAGGAGTCCCAGATGGGAATATAAGAAGTTTCGAACTTCAGCTATGCTAGAAATGATATCATGGAAGCCTAGGAAAAGGAACTGGTTTATATGAAATGTGATCATTTTAGTGTTACCTGAGAAGCAAAGGGAGATCCAGCCAGAAAGTTTCAGTGGACTCTGGAACTGTGGCCTTGGAGAGAAGTGGTGGGTTTTTTTTTCTCATGTATCTTCCCCCCCCCACCCCACCCAAAATCTGGTTAAGATATCTGGTTATTTGAATTCTGGATGAATGACAGTTTTCATATACAACTTACTCTAATACATGAAGCTAACCATAAATTTAGTCTAAAAAAACCTTCATGGTTAACAAAAGTAGCCATTTTTAAAAATCAAGCAGTAGTGGGTATCTTTCTCATCTTCATTTCGGTTTTTTTTCAGTCTGATTTACTCATAAGGAGTTAATTTTTAAGTTTAATATTTTGTTCTTCCGTTTAGGTATTTGCCTTTGATTATTGCTTTTGGTCCATGGATGAATCTAACACTGCAAAATACGCTGGTAAGTTGACTCTCTGCACCTGATAGTTGGACCTCTGGTCTCTTCTTTCATTACATCTGTTTTCTTTAATTACTCTGGAGTTTTATTTTTCCCATGTAGTTCACACCCATTCTTTCCAACTCTAGCACATGAGTTTTGAAGTCTGTAAAATTTGGTTTCAGAATCTGTCTCTGCCACTGAGTTTTTGGCAAAAAACTTGACAGTTTTTTTTTTCTTTAACTTCATTAAGCTTCAAGTTCTTCACCGGTAAAGGGGGCTATTATTATTTTCAGAGATGTTCCAAGGATTCGAGATAATGGGGGAACCACCACAGTGTGTCAGGGAACCACGCCCATTTAGCCATAAATGTTAGCTGTTGTGATGATCGCATGAAGAAAAGGTGTCCTTTGTCATGCCATTCCTTGCCACTAACTTTCAAGTCATTCCCTGCTCTGTTTATATAAGCAAAGCACACATGGTGTTGGTTTCCAAGGCCTACTGAGGTCCTGAGTGTCCTAAACCATGACTGTTCATGTGAACTAAAATTCCATGTTTCTCGGGGAAATGCTGCTTCCTAGCCCCACGTGTTTCTAGTGTTCTATCCTTGAGGCATTTTATCCTCACTCCATCCAACACAAGTGACTGCTGTTTTACTATTTATCATCATAGGTGAATCTTATGCCTACTTAGGAGTCAAATGCAATTGCTGTAGTTCAAGAAGCATTTGGTTTAGTGGAGGAAGTCTTTGGTTCCTTCCCTTCTGATTATGTCCCCCAATTTCTTAGATATTTTGTCTTTTTTTAAATTTATTTTTTAATTGACAAGTAAAAGTTGTGTATACTTACTACGTACAACATGATTTTTGAAATATGTATACATTGTGGAATGGCAATGGCTGCATCGAGCTAATTAACATATGCATTACCTACATACTTATTTTTTGGTGGTGAGAACACTTAAAATCTATTCTTTTACCAATCTTCAACAATACAATACATCGTTATTAACTGTAGTCATGCTGTACAATAGATCTCTTGAACTAGATATTTTATCTAGTTATTTCTACTCATAAGAGCATCAGCTGAATGACTTTCTCATTTAGTTAAAAGCAAAAACAAAATGAAGAGAGGGGATATAGGTCTTATAAAATTGGGAGGTAAAAGGAAGTTACTTGCTTATAGGGAATTTTTTTTTATTGACAGCTTTTTCCTTGCCATATAAAGCAAATCTGTTGAGAAATTGATACATAATTTTTTAAAAAGCTAATTTTGAACTAGGAAAATTCCTTTAGTTGCTCAGATTGGGTGAATTAGCATTTCTAAACATCATTCCTGCAACTTCAGCAATGTATTTTATTGAAGAGAATAAGTAGTTCATAATGTTTGTTGTAATTAATTTATCTTTTTATCAGCCCTTTGGGACTTTATATAATAAATTCTATAATCTGGAACAGTCTGTCTTTATCGTTAGCACTATATTGTATTTTTGTGCTGGGTATGTGCTTTTAGATTTAAATCAACAACAAAAGTAAAACATTTCCTGCAGTTGCAGAGACAAATAGGGACAAATGCTATGGCTATACAAAGCCCAGTTTCTTCCTTGTTCAATTGATGTTATTCAAGATGCAGCCAGATATATCTTCTTGAACTGGCGCTCTTCCCATGTAATTCCCAAATACTTTCCAGGGCTCCTCATTGCCTACTAGATAAAATCTGTACTCCTTGGACTACATTTGAGGTCCTTTTTTATATAGACCCAGTCTTCCTTCCCACCCTCTGTTCTGGGACTCCCCCACCACCCGTTCTGTGCCTCAGCCAAATGTCTGTTGTTGGTTCCTTTCATATAACCTAGGAAGCCAGAAAGTCTCAGAGTAATTTTTAAGTATTCCTGAAACCCCTACTGTGTGTGCAGCCCAGGAAGGCCTTGAGAAATCCAAAAATAAGTTAGGAAGCAAAAGAAATGCATGCATATCAAACAACATTTTGAGGTAATATTTAAGCTCTAAATTTTACAGGTTTGGAGTGTTAGAGAAAAATCCAAGGAGAGACCAAATCTGGAAAGGTAGAAATTGTCAGAGAAGACATCAGAGAAGAACTATGAGACTAAAACTGAGCATAAAAGTTAAGCATGGGGGAAAAAAATAAGTGTTTGAGGTCATGCATATGTTAAATAGCCTGTTTGAGCCAATCTACAATGTATACATCTATCAAAATATGATGTTGTATACAATAAATACATTAATATATAAGTTTTACATGTCAATTAAGTCAATTAAAGAAACATTAAGCATAGGGTTTAGTCCAAGGGGAGCCTAGCAGGCATCCAGACAAGAGGAAGCAGCATGGCGTCCAGGAGAGCACCTGGACTTTGATGTCAGACCTGGGTTTGAATTTCAGGACCTCTACTTCGATTCTCTTGGAAAATTTCTTTAATTTCTCTGAGCTACAATTTCTTTTCTGCAAAATGGAAATGATAATACCAATGTCATATGGTTGTTGTAAGGGTTAAATATAGTTCACTTTATGTGCTGATTAATGGAAGGTGCCCAATATGATACTTGATTCGACTTTTCTTTCTGTAAGGCAACGTGCAGAAGCATGGTGGTAGCACCGGTCTGAGCAGGAGGTGCGTCTTGAGGGGACGCTGTGGGAGACCTATTTGTACATGTCAAGTGAGGCCAGATAATAGGAAATTCTAAAAGCCAACCTAAGCAGTTTAGACTGATACAGTGAAAAACGAGTTATTGGAGTGGTGTGGTTAAAATAATGCTTAAGGAAGATTGTTTTCCTCCTCCTTTTCCATATCCTCTGGAACGCTCCATTATTGCCCACAGAAAACACTCTAGCCTTCTACAATATATCACTTACATCCCTGCATAGAGGACAAACTTTTTTTTTTAACCAGAAATAACTTCATTAAGCACAGATGATAAAATTTAATTGTGAAACTCAAGATCTTTGTAGCTCTTCATTACAAATAGTATGTTCAGATATACTTACAAAAATAAAAATGATTTTTAAACATAGGCTAAAATTTACTAAATTTTAGGTTGCATGATCACATCGAATACCATGTTCCAGTTAAACCTTAAATAGGGTTCTCCTGACTCATAGAACAATGTCTATTTACAAAATTTTGGGGTAAATTTCTTATTCTTCAAATATCCCCGTTATTATACAAATGCTGCCACCCTTCCCCTTAGCAAAAAGTGAAATTCTTGCTTACTATTTATTCTGTCAGGTTTTCATCCATTGTAAATACTCTGCCTAGTAAATATGTAATTCGTTGATTGGTTTCCATATTAATTTGATTTCCTTTCTCTCCATTAAAAAAGAAAAGCAATTCTTTCTTAATTGTGAATAGAAACATTAAGAGAGAGGCATTCATCCTCTGGTGGGAAATAGGGAAAATGGAGAAGGGGAAGCACATATTTCCTGAAACCGACCTATTTGTCACACTCGATGAATAATGGCGTCATTGATGCTGAATCAGGGCTCTCAAAGCAGCTCTCAAAACTGGGGGGTAGTGGGGACAGAAAGAGGGAGAGAAAGATAAGTGCATGGATTGAGAGAGCAAAGAGAAGCAGTGCTCTGAGTTGCACATGGTGTGTTGAAATGTTAGATTCTCAATTACATTTTGCTGTTTATTAAAAAGCTCTCAGGCTTTCTGATTAGAAACACCTAATTCTCTAGTGGGAATAATGGCATTGCAGTGGGTTGGTTGCAGCAGTTGAAGAATGTGGGCTCTTAAGTCAGACTGGGTTCAATTCCTGGCTCCACCACCTTCTGTCTGTGTCTAAGGCCAGGTGAATTACTGAATCTCACTATGCTTCTGTTTCCTCGTATGATGAAGAAGGACAATAATAGTTCTGATCTCGTAGTGCTGATTTGAGGACTGAGTGATCTGTTTGTGTAAAGTACTTAACCTAGTACCTGGCATGTGGGAAGTATTGACTTAATATTTATCATCATCTTCATCATGGTCTCACTGTGACAGTCGTTGGGGTGGTAGCATCAGTACTTCGGAAAGAAAATGCATCGTATTGGGACTTGAGACCTGGTTTTTCCACAAGCTGCTAGACTTTGTGCAAGGTAACTTCTGTGGGTCTCTGTGTTTCATCTGTGAAAGGAAGAGATACAGCCTGGAATGATCTCAGATCCCCTTAAGCTCTCTGATAAAACATGAATCAGCCATTTTATGTTAGCCGTACAGCTGTTCCAGTGGACTTTGCAGAGGCAAATCAAAGGCTTGTTTGTTAAGCCATTTGCATTGCATTGAATCAGCTTTGAGGCATTTTACATTTTAAATATATAATCTCTTCCTTCTAGTACCTAGGTAGTTGTAATAATATTTGTCTGGCAGATAATTCTGAGTTTGAAACAAAAGCCCTTGTGCTAGAGCTAGGAAAAAAACAGAAATAACCTGCAGAATTCAGCATCTAAAGCGTGGCATTTCTACATAAATCCATACCTTCCCCCAAACCTCCTATATACATGCACATATACTTAGATCTATGTTGAAGATTATAAAGTTAATATAGTCAACACTGATAAACTTGACAGCAGTCTTTGTAAATGTTTAAATCACTGCTAATTGCATTTAAGGCATTCTTGACAATGAATCGATACATTTATCATTTCCTAAAATGTGCCATGTTAGTAGATAATAGTGACTGCCAGTAACCTTGGTTTTTGTTTTCTTCCTAGTCCTCTATAAATTTTCATACCCAAAATAAAAATACAAACCAGTCTGGTAGTGGCATATCTGAGGGTCAGTGTGGATGCGAACATTCCCTGGCCTCTGAGAGATTCTAAACTGTTGACTTAGAAATTATATAACAGTTCTTGCCATATGGCATGTTGCTCGAATTTGCTGAAGCCATGTGTTTTCAGGCATTGTTAATACCTTGCAGCTCAGGAGGAGGGTTGAAACAGAAGCAGAGTGAGACTCAGTCATTCTCGTTCTGCTAGCGTTGCATTATACTGTGGGGACAGCTGAGCACCCCAATCCGTAGGCTGATGCTGCGGGATGAAAGGCCATGTTTGACTCCCCATGATGGAGGATTCTACATGCTTGAAGGTAGAAATGCTTTCTGCTCCACATTACTTAACTGAAGCAGAACTGTAACGAGACAAAACATTTGTGCATCAAAATTTAGATTCTAAAAGCTAACGATAGCCAAAATAGAACCAATTTTTTAGCAGAGTTCCACAATATTAGTTTGTAATTAGTACTGTATTGGTTCATTATGTTACTAGTCAAGTGCTCTGTTTGAATGAAGGTCAGATTTCTAACAGTTAAAGGCACAGCTCTGGGGTCAGACTTCATGGGCTCAAATCCTAGCTCTGCCACTTTCAACTGTGTTGACAGTGGACAATAATAACAGTACCACCTTCAGGGGGCTGAGGGAGGCTGAGGCAGGAGGATCACTGGAGCCCAGGCATTCAAGGTTGCAGTGAGTATGATCATGCCACTATACTCCAGCCAGGGCGACAGAGCTAAACAAATAAAAGGACTACCTTATTACAAATTTTGTTGAAATGAGATTATGTGTATGAAGCACTCAGCAAGTGCCTTGAACAGAGGAAAGAAACACTTGATAATTGTTAGCAATTAGGTTTAAGTGATAGAAGTTTTCCCTGTAGTTATGAGACACACTAGTAGTTGGCTATTTGAAAAGTTCATTAAAATAGAGATTCATTATAAATGAGGTATGCCATATTAAAAGCTATTTATGAAAAAATGTAAATGTGAAATCCTCCCAGATTTTAAAAATATTTTTCTTTTATAGTCTTTTATAAATCACCCATACCTGATTTGACATTTCTTGTAGTGACTCACTTTTATCAAGTTGTTACTAAGCATTCAACTTAGTTTTCTTAGAATCAGCAACCCTCTTTTTGCGTTTTCTAATTAAACTGTGTAATTACAGAGAAGTACAACTGACGTAAACCAGTTTAGGAGCAGACACAACTGCCCCTTTGTAAGAACATAACTCAGCTGGTGGGAGTCTAGAGAGTGGAGTACCAGCTGGGGTGATTAGCATGCAGTGGGCATGCATCAGTGTAGTTTATAGGTGGAAGAGAGAATGTTGGTTAATCCAGAGAATTGGACAAGTGGACGTCAGTTAAAAATTTCTGTCGTAAAGATGTCCAAAATAAATGAGCTAAGCTAATCTTGTTAAATTTTTTTAAAAGTGTTTTTCTCTTTTTATTCTCCCCTCTACTCTGTTTTTTATCCCACCAAATCTCACCTTCTTCCACACTTTCCTTTTTTTTGTCCACATCTATTCCTTAGAGTATTTGCTGACACCCAGATACTTATAACTTAATTAAGTGTATTTAGAGGGGTGGGTCACAGTAACAACAATAGATAGTATAGTCCTGAGCACTAAATCCTGAGCGCTGTGCTAATCCTTTTGTATGCCATAGGTAATGAAGTTGTCAGAGCACCCAATCAGGTAGAGACTATTATTGTCCCCATTTTACAGATGAGAAAACTGAGGTTCAGAGACACTCTGCTTCCTATGAGAAAGCTGAAAGCATTGGTAAATGTGGATGTCAATCAATGACAATTATGTATGCTGGTGGAGATTTTACAGAATCTACTCCAATCACCAGCACTCCTCTTTTCTCTCTCATCCTAAAGAGCGTCTGTGTTAAGGACTTCATACCGGAGTGCTCTGGCTTGGAACCTAGCCACAAATACTACTAACAGCATCCTCCCTCCTGTCAGAAGTTCTCTAGAATCCTTGTGTTTAGTTTGGGCTTTGTTTTAACCTCCCCTCAAGTTTTGTAAATATTGTGCACCCCCACAGTCCAGAAGAGGTGTTGAGTCAGGTCTGCTTTTATATCAGAAAGAGACGGTATAAAACACTCTCAAAGCAGATAGAAATGAAGAAGGTTTACTTTGTGAGCAGTTGTTTTATGTGAAACATGAATGACTCCAACGTGCGTTCTCTATAAGCCAGTCTTCACAGGTGAGGTGGCTCTATTTTCCTCCTTCATTCTCTGCACCAGTGCCAAGGGCAGCAGTTGCATGACCCCTCCTTAGTGAGTCAGCCACTTTACCCAGCAACAAAAAAAGAGCAAGCTCATGACCAGCCCCAGCGCTGTTGCCGGAGTGGAAACATCCATCTGGGTGAGTCACCCTGTGCCATGCTGCCAGCAAGACTTCCGAGGACTGCAATGCTGATAGCTCTTGGATGCCTCAGTGGAAAATGGCCCCGTGGTCTACATTTACCCTCGTGGCCCGGTTTCTCAGGATCCTCTTACCAGGCCCCTTAATGGCAGACTTCTCTGTAGTTGAATAAAACTTAAATCTAGTATCACCAAATCAAGTCTTAAAGCCTTAGTTCCTTTATCTGAACTCTGTAGTAAACCAGGTTTGAAGTCACCGCATAAGAGAATTCCATACTTTAAAGGTTTTTGAGAAGGGGATTTACTTAAATCTTGCCCGTGTTAGGCATTCTTCCCCCGTTCTGGTATGTGTGAAGAACCTGTCTGGTCTTGCACTGTCCAGGTGCTCTGATTTGGAGATGGGCCACCTGCCATGGCCAGACTCATCAAAATCTCTGTGGCTGTCAGCCCTGTTTAGAAGTGGAAAAACATCCTCACAAATGAGCAGGCCCAGGAATTCCAAATCACAAATAGTGAGCCCAACCTTTTTTTTCTCCAACTCGAACTCCAAAGAGAAAGGAGGGAAAAGAAGGCAAACTGGGAACTCTGTTGAAACTGATAAAATTATTGATTGTGTTCAAATCTTGGATACTCCCTTTTGTAGTTGCTTTGGAAAAACAAGGAATATTCTGTTCATATGTCAGGTCTAGCCTGTGATCACCATGCTTAGTGTTCTGTTCAACCACAGTCTGTATGTGTCTGCCTTGTTTATTGCAGACTAAACAAGATGGGGTTATGCCCTCCTGTTTCATTTTCCAACTCCCTAGGACATAGCCCATTGTGACGATTTTACCTTGTGCCTCTTCAGCCATCAAATGGTGAGCATATGAATGATAGGTGCATTTTCCCTTCTATCCTTGGTTTCTCTTATTTCGTGCTTTGCAATCAGGGCCTTGCCATAGAGAATTGCCTTGGTTACACAGCTCGCAATGCACACACACTACTGAGTCCATTGCTGCCATTCCCAGTAGGGACAGATTCTGCACAAGTGTAGAGAACCAAGGGTGTTAGCTTTTCAAAAATCTGTATCAGAGGTGACTCAGGGTCGGGTGACTCAGGTCTGTGACTTTGCTTGCAGAAATTCCAGACAGGAGCTCTCTTTACTGTTCTGACACTGTATTATGGGTTACTTTGGGCATGCCTGTGTTTTAAGACTTGTCCACATGGTTATAGGAGGTCTAATCATAAACCCCAGAGGAAATTGGCATCATGGTTGTGGTTATTAACAAGTGAGGTCAGGCTTGTCCTGTGGATTCACACCAGGCAGAGCTGACGTCTGCAGAGTAGCCGCCTCCTCGCTGGCATCGGTCCTGCTGAAAAGCCACAGGCCTCTTGGGTCTGACAATCTTGTGGCTTTGCTCGGTTTGTCTGGGTTAGAAACAAATACTCATAGGTCCTCCTGCTTCCCACAGGACTGCGAATTCTCTGTCATGGGCTGGTGTGCTTTCCCTTAGACAAACAGCACTTCATTCTACTTAAGTACAGACTGTAGTCGGGAAACATTTAGGGTGGAGGTAGTGCATCTTTCATGGGATCCGCCCATGCACTGTTTGAATTCCCTGATTCCCACCACCCAGCATAAATAGCTCCTTTTTTGTGAACTGAGGTTCAAAAGCAGTTGGCAAGTCATTTTTTCCTTTGCCGAGAAAGGGGACTGTTGTGTTTAAAAAACAGAAATGAACAAAGCAAAAAACAAAATAAAACAAAAAAACCCTCCAGTCTTTTCAAAACAAGAGTCTCCTTAAGAAACCATTATGAGGGCTTTTGGTATTTCATATTTTCTGTCACACAGAGAAGTGTAGCCGTCCTTTGTGTTCTGTGGAGAGCTGGTTGTGAAAGAGGACAGAGACCGTGTAGAGTCTATAGTGCCTTTTAAGGCTTTGGTTGACAGGTTGGCCTTTTTTGTAGTTCTTCTTATTATACCAGTGGTGCCCTGAAGGTCACTAGACCAAAAAATTGGTGAAGTATAACTCCAGCCAAGGGTTCATATGGCTGAAAAGGCATCAGAATGGCTAAATAAAGGGAACTCTGTAGAACCTGTCTCATTCACAATTTTGTTGGTACAATTAATTTTTTTCCTGTACCTTTCTACCTTAATGTTTTTTAAAAAAGGAAAATATTTTTTCTATACAGAACAATATGGGTTGGTGTAACCTGGCCCAAATAATGATGCTTTTCCTTCTTCTCATCATTTCCAAACACGTTTGCATGCACACACGCACACACACCCCACACCTTTCTGTCTGCTGTCCACCCTCCTACCTCCCACTGTTATGTGTGAGAGTCACCATCATTATATTTGGTCAGCGGCACTTTAAAAGTGAGACCTCTAAGGAAGTTAGAAAAATAGCAATGAATGATTCCTTTCAAAAATCTTTCTAAGAACAGGTGTCTTCTTTTTTCTTTTATCTTTGACATTGGATTGCTTCACAGGATTGTTGCAAAGATGGGTAAACTATTTGAGTGAAAAATAATTAGATAATGATTTCCTTCCTTACACTAAAATTAATTATAGTTGATTAAAGATTTAAGGGATGATAATAGACAATAACTAAAATATATTCTAGACTTTTATTGGCCAGGGACTGTGGTGAGTGTTTTACCTTTGTTAGCTTACTAAATCGATACAGGGCATGGTTGATGCTTACCCACAAGCACCACAAACCATCACAGAGATTAAACTGGGTGTGCCAGTATAATTCACACCATTAAGAAGACCACAGGGCTGGAGAAAGAGAAAGGATTTCAAAGTCCTCCATCCTTCCTCATCAACAAGACACAGGCAATCTGCCACACACATAGCTCACCACTGCTGCAGCCCACAAACAACTAGCAACTGAGAAAACCACCGCACTAAGGATATCTGTAACCAAGGCATCCGTCCAGAACCTAGACTGTCATCAAAGCACCCACAAGCAAAGCCAAAGGTTCTTACCCAACATATGCTACAAACACCTCCTTACAAGTGGGGGGCGGGAGGGGGGGCAAAAAGGCCCATCTAAACAAAAGAAAATCCAAAAACAAGATGTGACAGCTGTTCCAGATGAGGAGGAATCAGCGCAAGAACACCCAAAGTATGAAAAATCAGAGTGAAAGGCCACCCACAAAGGGCACACCAGCTCTCTAGCAATTGAATACCAATGAAAATGAAAATATTGAAATGACAGATAAAGAATTCCAAATATGTGTGAGGAATTTCAATGAAATCCAAGAGAAAATGGAAAACCAACGCCAAGAAACCATAAAAACAATTCAGGAAATGAATGAAAAATTTATTAAAGAGATAGACATTTTTTAAAAAAACAAATAGAACTTCTGGAAATGAAAAACTCATTTAAGGAAATACAAAACACAGTGGAAAGCTTTAAGAATAAACTAGACTAAGCAGAAAAAAGAATTTCAGAGCTTGAAGACAACTCTTTTGAACTAACTCACTCAAAAATATAGAATAAAGAATTAAGAGGAATGAACAAAGCCTACAAGGAATATGGGATTATATAAAATAGCCTAATACAAGAATCATGGGCATCCCTGAGGGTAACGAAGAAAATGTACAAGGCCTGGAAAACTTGTTTGAGGGAATAATTGAGGAAAACTTCCCTGCTCTTGCTAGAGATTTAGACATCCAGGTACAATAAGCTCAACAAACACCTGGGAGATTCATTGCAAAGAGGCGATCACCTAGACATATAATCATCAGACTGGCCAAAGTCAACACAAAGGAGGAACTCCTGTGAGTTGTGAGGTGAAAACAAGTAACTTACAAAGAAAAACCCATCAGGCTAGCAGGAGACTTCTCAACTGAGACATTACAAGGCAGAAGGGATTGGGGTCCCATCTTCAGTCTTCTTTAACAGAACAACTACCAGCCTAGAATTTTGTGTCCCGCCAAATTAAGTTTCATACATGAAGGAGAAATTAAAACTTTTTCAGACAAGCTAACACTGAGGGAATTTGTCAAAACCAGACTTGCCCTGCAGGAAATACTCAGAACTGCATTATACATGCATCAGCACAGTACACACCCACCATTGTAAAACCACCCAAAAGCTAAAGCTCAGAGCTCATATAAAATAATGTAGCACAAGAGGATAAACAAAGCAATAAGGTACTACCCAACATGATGACTAGAACAGCATCTCACATATCAATTCTATCAATCAACGTGAATGGTCTGAATGCCCCACTCAAGAGACATAGGCTAGCTGAATGGATGAAAAAATACAACCTAAGTATCTGTCATCTCCAGGAAAAACATCTAACTCACAAGGACTCTTACATACTCAAGGCAAAGGGATGGAAAAAAACACTCCACACAAATGGAAACCAAAAGAAAGCAGGTGTAGCCATACTTGTGTCAGATAAAATTGACTTTAAATCAGCAATGGTAAAGAAAGACAAAGATCATCATGATGTAATGGTAACGGGAGCAATTCAACAAGAAGACATAATCCTAAATATTTATGCACCCAACTTCATAAAGTGAATTCTACTAGATCTAAGCAAAGAGATAAACAGTAGCATTATAATTGCCAGGGACTTTAACACTGTACTGACAGAACTGGACAGATCCTCTAAGCAGAAAGTAAATAAAGAAACACTGGGCTTAAACAGGACTCTAGAACAAATGGGCCTAACAGACATTTGCAGAAGATTTTACCCAAAAACTACTGAATATACATTTCTCTCATCAGCACACGGAACATTCTGTAAGATCATATTTTAGGCCACAAAATATTCTTTTTTTTTTTTTTTTTTTTTTTTGAGACATAGTCTCTCTCTGTTGCCCGGGCTAGAGTGCCATGGCCAGAGTGCCATGGCATCAGCCTAGCTCACAAAAAACTCAAACTCCTGGGGTCAAGCGATCCTCCTGCCTCAGCCTCCCAAGTAGCTGGGACTACAGATATGTGCCACCATTCCTGGCTAATTTTTTCTATTTTTAGTTGTTTGCCTAATTTCTTTCTATTTTTAGTAGAGATAGGGTCTCGCTCTTGCTCTGCTGATCTCGAACTCCTGAGCTCAAGTGATCCACCTGCCTCAGCCTCCCAGAGTGGTAAGATTACAGGCACGAGCCACCGCACATGGCCCATAAAACATGTCTTAGCAAATTTGAAAAAAACATAAATCATAACATGTATCTTCTCAGACCACAGTGGAATAAAACTAGCAATCAATTCCAAGAGAAACACTCAATTCTACACAAAGTCATGGAAATTAAACAACCTGCTGCTGAACGATTATTGGGTCAATAATGAAATTAAGATGGAAATCAAAAGATTCCTCAAACTGAACGACAAAGGGGACACAAGTATCAAAATTTATGGGATTCAGAAAAAGCATTCCTAAGGAGAAGATTCATAGCCTTAAATGCCTACATCAGAAAGATCACAAATTAACAATCTAATGACATGTCTCAAGGAACTAGAAAAGGAAGAGGAAACCAAACCCAAAACCAGCAGCAGAAAAGAAATAAGTAAGGTCAGAACAGAACTAAATGAAATGGAAAATAAAAATATAATACAAAGGAGCAACAAAACAAAAAGTTGGTTCTTTGAATAGATAAACAAAATTGATAAACCTCTTGCTAGACCAGGAATAAAAGAGAAAGGACTCAAATAAGCTCAATCAGAAATGAAAGAGGAGATATTACAACTGATGCCACAGAAATACAAAATGTCATCTGTAAATACTATGAAAATCTCTATGCACATAAATTAGAAAATGTAGAGGAAATGGACAAATTTCTAGGAAACATACAACCTCCCAAGGCTCAATCAGGAAGAAATGGAACTCCTGAACAGACCAATAAGGAGCAGCAAGGTTGAAGCAGTAATAAGAAATCTTCCAACAACAACAAAAAAGCCCGAGACCAGGTGGATTCACAGCCAAATTTTACCAGACCCACAAAGAAGAGCTGGTACCCACACTGCAGAAATTATTCCATAGCATCAAGAAAGAAGGAATCCTCCCTAACTCATTCTATGAAGTCAGTATCACCTTGATACAAAAGCCAGGAAAGAATACACCAAAAAAGAAAACTGTAGACCAATATCTCTTATGAACCTATATGCAAAAATCCGCAATAAAATACTAGCTAACCAAATTCAATAGCACATCAAAGAAATAATCCACTATGACCAGGTGGGTTTCATCTCAGGGATGCAAGGATGGTTCAACATACGTAAATCAATAAGTGCGATTCACCACATAAACAGAAGCCAAAACAGAGACCATATGATCATCTCAGTAGATGTAGAAAAAGCATTCAACAAAATTCAGCACTCTTTCATGATAAAAACCCTTAACAAACTAAGCATAGAAGGAACATATCTCAAAATTATAAAAGTCGTATATGACAGACCCACAGCCAACATCATACCGAATGGGGAAAAGTTGAAAGCATTCCCCTAAGAACTGGAACAAGACAAAGATGCTCACTGTCACCACTCTATTCAACATAGTGCTGGAAGTCCTAGCTAGAGCAATCAGGCAAGAGAAAGAAATGAAGGGTATCCAAATCGGAAAAGAGAAGGTCAAATTATTGCTTGTTGCTGATGATATGATCTTATATCTAGAAAACCCCAAAGATTCCACCAAGAGACTCCTGGAATTGATAAATACATTCTGCAAAGTCTCAGATTACACAATCAATGTACACAATTCAGTAGCATTTCTAGGCACCAATAACAGTGAAGTGGAAAGTCAAATCAAAGACTCAATACCATTCACAATAGCTACAAAGAAAATAAAATACCTAAGAATATACTTAACCAAGGAGGTGAAAGATATCTACAGAGAGAATTACAAAACACTGAGGAAAGAAATTGCAGATGACACAAACAAATGGGAAAACATACCATGATCATGGATCAGTAGTTTCAACATTGTTAAAATGTTCATACTACCCAAAGTGATTTATAGACCCAATGCAATCCCTATCAAAATACCAGTGCAATATTTCACAGATCTAGAAAAAATAGTTATGCACTTTGTTTGGAACCAGAAAAAAAGCCCAAACAGCCAAAGCAATTTTAGCAAAAAACAAACAAACAAAAAACCCCAGATCTGGAGGTATCACATTACCAGACTTGAAAATATACTACAAGGCTGCAGTAACCAAAACAACATGATATTGTTACAAAAACAGAGACATAGACCAATGGAACAGAACAGAGGACCCAGATGTAAAACCACCCACATACAGCCAACTGATCTTTGACAAAGCAGACAACAGTATACACTGGGGAAAACAAGCCCTATTCAATAAATGGTGCTGGGAAAATTGGATAGCTACATGAAGAATTAAACAGGATCCATATATCTCACCAGTCACAAAAATTAATTCGAGATAGATAAAAGACTTAAATGTAAGGCATGAAACGAGGTAAAGAATTTATGACTAAGACTCCCAATGGCAATTAACAGCAACAACAAAAATAAATAAATGGGACTTGATTAAATTAAAAAGCTTTTGCACGGTTGAGGAAATAATCAACAGAGCAAATAGATAACCTACAGAATGGGAGAAAATATTCAAAAACTATACATGAAACAAACGGCTAATATCCAGAATCTACAAAGAGCATCTCAGCAAGAAAAGAACAAACAACCCCATTAAAAAGTGGGCAAAAGAAATGAACAAAAGTTTTTCTAAAGAAGATAGACAAATGGCCAAAAAACATATGAAAAAATGCTCAACGTCACTAATCATCAGGGAAATGCAAATTAAAACCACAATGAGATATCACCTTATCCCTGTTAGAATGGCTTTTATTAAAAAGCCCACTAACGATAGATGCTGGCATGGATGCAGAGAGAAAGGAACGCTTCTACACTGTTGGGATTACCAATAAGTACAAACTCTATGGCAAACAGTATGGAGATTCCTCAAACAACTAGAAGTAGATCTACCAGTTGATCCAGCAGTCCCACTACTAGGTATTTACCCAAAGGAAAAGAAGTCATTTTATCAAAAAGACACCTGCACTCGAATATTTATTGCAGCACAATTCACAATTGCAAAGATGTGGAATCCACCCAAGTGCCCATCAATTCATGAGCAGATTAACAAAATGTGGTATGCGTATGCCATGGAATACAACTTAGCCACAAAAAAGGACGAATTAATGACTTTTGCAACTATATGGTTGGAACTGGAAACCATTCTCCTAAGTGAAGTATCTAAAGAATGGAAAAACAAACACCACATGTACTTGCTATTAAATTGGAACTAACTGATGAACACACATGCACAGAGGGAAGTAAAACTCAGTAGAAATCAAGCAGAGGCGGGGCAGGGGGAGAGGAAATGGGCAAAAACCTACTTCATGGGTGCAGTGAACACCATTTGGGTGATGGGGACACTTATAGCCATGACTCAAGCATTGCAAAAGTGATCCATGTAAACAAAAAAATGTACCCATGTAATATTTTGAAATTTTTAATAAATCATCCCAGCAACCCACTAAGGTAGCAGCTATTATTTCTGTTTTGTTGATGAAGAAACGGAGAACTGCCCAATGTCATGCAGCTGGTAAGGAGATGATAGAGCTCAGGTTTGAAAATAAAATTGTAAAAAGCAAAACAAACAAAAAGAAAATATGGGTGAATTCTAAATAATTTGGGTGATGGAAGAGGATTTTGGGAAAATAACCTACACCGTAGGCAAAAATCATAAAGGAAAAGGGAAAATATTTGAATGTGAAAGACCAAAAGCTGTTGTATGGCAAAGAACAACATAAGACTGAAAGGTAAATGACAGGCTGGAAAGAAAATATTTACAACATATACGATAGGCCAAAGGTTAATATCCTTAATATGTAGTGAGCATTTTAAGATTAATAAGAAAAAACGCAATGGATAAACCAACTGATTTATAAAAATAAGCACAGGACTTGAATAGCCAATTTACTAAAGAATTAATACAAATGGGCAATAAACAAAAGAAAGTTAATTTATGAAAACGAGGCTTTTTTTTGCTATTCACTTAGTCAAAACTAAGAAGAATGATCATAGGCAGTGACGTTGAAGGTGTTGTAAACAGTGCATTGCTAGACAACTTAGCAATTTGATTATTTTGGAGTTTTGCCTAATAAAGTCAATAGGAAAGTACACAAGAGATAAACATGTAAGGATAAATATTACAGAAAAATTAGAGGAAAAAATCTAAACTTCCAATGTGGGGAGCTGATTGAATCAGTTATTCATACAGTGGAAAGCTCAGCACCTATTAAAAATGCTAACATTGATGTATAATTTGTAGAGATGAAAAAATGTTCATTATTTCTTGCCTTAAAAGAAAATAAATTTCCTTTGAGACATGAAGCCATAGTGGTAAAATTTATTCCAGTCTCTCTAGAATCCAGTCTTACTTATATTTATAAAAATACATGGAAAAGAGAAAACAAATCTTTTCAGAAACAGTATAATAGTTTTCTATATTTTTTTTTTTTTAACTTCAGCATATTATGGGAGTACAGATGTTTAGGTTACGTATGTTGCCCTCCACCCCCCCCCCCGTTTTCTATTTTTTTATTCATTTTTTTCTCAGATTTTTCCTTTCCCGGTTATGAATAAAACTTTATTCAATATGTTAAATTTGAATTATGTTCTATCTGCCAAACATGACTGTAACTAGAAGAACTTGACTGTTTTCTAAAATCATATGTACATATTTAGTGGAAATCAGAGCAACTAGCTTTACTTTTTGTCACATGTATTTTGTTATAATGCCCAGGAGGTTGCTGTGAGTATCTGTGAAAGTGTGATCTGTAATTTTTATCAAAATTATCTGGTTAGTACGTATATACTACGTTGACACATCTATTCATACCCCAGTGGCTTATTTATTATTTAACAAAGGCCCACTGTAGTCTTCAGGGATTCATTAGAATTTCAAAAACAGTCATACTTTGACCAAAGTGGAAACTAATACAATTAAGCATTTCTTTTTAAGTTTAATGAGCAATGTTTGGATGACTTTATTATTACTAATGAGGAAAGGAGCCCTCAATTAAAAATGCGTTAGCCTGAAGACAGCAATGTCAACACAGGAATAATTCAGTAAATATGAGTGCCTGCTGTGCACCAGGCACTCCACTAAGACGCGATGACCCCTCTTTTCAAGGTGCTCACAACCTAGCAGAAGAGGCAAACATGAAAAGAAAAATCAGGCAGTATAATAAGTTCTGGCAGTTTGTCAAAAATACCGTGGAGACGAGAGGCGGGAGCTGCTGATTCCCAGTGTCATGCAGCATGACTTAACTGATATGGGCGGACATCAGCCTTAAGATTGGGAGTCAGTATAGGCAGACCTGGGCCCTGCCACTCACAAGTGATGAGGTTTTGGGCAAATTACTTAACCTTTCCGAGACCCAGTCACCTTATCAGTCATAATTAATACCTACCCTACCTGGGTATTGTGAAGATTCAATGATATAAAATATGTAAAGTGCCTTACCAATAGGACAGTTCATAAAAATTAATTTTCCACCTTCTCCTTAGTAGCATAAGTAATAAAAGTATACTAGTTGAATTAGGTTAAGTCATGTCCTGTTTAGTATTGTAATATTTAGACATATGCTAAACTGAAATTTACTCTTATATTTTTATATGCTAGGGAATTCTTTGTTCATTTGGTTCATTTTTCATGCAATTTTAGTATACACATCCTGGTTGTTGTTGTTTTCACTTGTAAACCTATTTCATGTAGCTCTATAGCATTCATTCTTGTTTTTTCCAACTAATAATCTTTAGCCTAAAAGACCATTCCTACCAAGGAACAAGACACATTGTGATTTGCTCTTGAAAGAATGTAGGGAAAATAATCCCTCCTAATTCCAACCTCCTCGGCATTCGGAGCGGAAAGCAGAAGTGTTACATTTCGCTACCTGTTATGTAGGAATAGGTGTAAATTCTTGATTGGCTAATGATTTCAGGCTCTAGCAGGCTATGTGAAAACCTCTTTGACCACAGTGCTTCTCTGCAGTTGGGTCCTTTCATCAGCTCAAGCGCTTGCTTTTTTTCAGGTCACTAAATATGAATTGGAATCATGAATTACGGTCAGAATGCTTGACCTAGCCAACTCTTAAAGTGTCTTGTCCCCTCCCTCACCCTACCTTCTTCCGGGGGCGGGGGGTGGGGGCGCTGGTTAACCAGTGTGGAAGATCAAACAGGATTGCTTTATCCAGCTGCTTGTGCCAAGAAAGTGTTGCTTCTAAAATGCCTTCGAATGGCACTTGGGTCTGTGTAAGGACCACAGGCAGTTCCAACAAGCCTGAGCGCAGGCTGCATTTAATTCCGGATCTTCTCTGATACAGGACTCTGAGCTCCAGATACAAGGCCTGCCTTTTAGCATGGGGTTTGGGAATACGTGTGGAATAAGGGAAGGTACTTTGAGGAAAGGTATGAGAAAATACTGATGTGTATGAAAGATCACGCACCAGGGTGGTCAGATATTTTCTTAGCACAAAAATCATACTTGGCTGTAACATAAAAGCAATTTTTAAAGTGTTTGTGTAGTAGATAATTTTGACAGTACCCTATTCTTTTCAGAATGTATGCGTGCACTGACACACACACACACATTCCTTTAGGTAGTCTTCACAACAAACCTCTGGGTTTAAAAAAGGCTCTTATGATTATACCCATTAAAAAAATCCGCATATCCCACCAACATATTTGGAATATCTCTTAGGTACCAGGCCCTCAGTGCTGGATGGTAGAGGTTAGCAATAGAGAAATAAAGTTATGTAATTTGGCATATGTTTTCTAATCCATTTTTACACCACAGCATCCATAGCTCGCTCTCTCACACACACAGTATTTGACATAAGTTTTTACGTTATATGTACAGTTCTAAAAATGGCTTCTTTTCACTCAACAGTGTTTTTTAATTCTAGCGTTTTTAATACGTAGATGTGTTTTGGTTTTTTGGGTTTTTTTTGTTTTATAAAATGTTGTATAGTATTCCACCATATAAAAATAATCACATTTTACTTACCTACTGCCATACAAATAGGCATTTAACTTGATTCCAATTTATGGTTTTATAAATAGCACTGCCATGTACATCCTTGGAAAGGGCCCTTTTGTGGGAGCGTGTCTCTAAGGTAGACGTTGCACAGTGCGTTGGGGAGTGTGGGCATGTTCCCTTCTGTAGATGCCATCAGGTTTTCCTTCATAATGGCTTTCTTCATTTATTCCCCCACCAACAGCTTATGAAAATACGTATTTCCTCAATCCAACAATATTTGATGTTGTCAAAGTTTTATTTTTTGCTAGCCTAATGGTTGAAAATATTATCCCTCGTTTTGTGTTGACACACTTTTAAGAGTCCCATTCCACGATCATAATATGTAATATCATGGTATAACAAGGGACTTCTAAAATCAGATCCAACTTGACATAAGAGAAAAACATACAACCAAAAGCTTATGTTATGTTACATTATTTTCAAATGTAAAAGGAACTGTCATATAGGATAAAAAGGTTAGACTGACTCATTATTTCAACAAACAGTTATTAAGCATTTTGTACTGGGCACTAGGATTACAAAGATAAACAGGGTGGGCTCTCATTCCAGTGGAGGAAACAGGTATGTAAGCCGTTAGTTTCTGCAGATGCTGTAATAGTGAACGTTCTGAGAACTATAAGAGCATAGAGGAAGGAGAATGTAATTTTAATTCTCTTAATCATGGGGAATAAATGTTCAAAAATTAACAATTTCAAAATGCTTTGAAGTGTTTAAAAAGATCATCACACCTTTACTCTTCAGCCTGACTTACCATAGTTCAGTACATGACAGAATACCCCCAAGAGCAACATATGATGCAGAGAGATTCATGTAAGAGAACTTGTCCGAAGCCCCAGTGGGAACACAGATGAGGGTGCCTGTGAATCTACAAACAGCAGTTGAAGTCGTCACTCCACCATTACCAGTGAACAGTTTTTTGGGACATGGCATGTACAAAACGCCACGCTAGGGGATAAGGCAGGTACCAAGGTGTGTATGACATGGTTCTTGCGCATTGGAAGCTCTGAATCCAGATGGAGAGATAAGACAATTCATGTTTAATGACATTTTTGGTGCTAAGTCATAAGAAGAAACTTAAACTTAACCAAATTTGACTGATGCTTCCATATGGCCCACTGACAACGGAAAGGAAACTTTAATGCCTAAAGAAATGTTTTAGAGGGAAACAGTCTATCCACGTACTGAGCTATAGTTTAGAAACGTAAATGAAATTGCATATATGGAGCTGTTAATACATAGCCTTGCCTTGTTCATAGTAGACACTCAGTACAATTTTAACTTTTTTTTATTGTGATGTTACTGATACAAATGTGTTAAGAAAAATTATTCCCTTTTTTTAGTTTTTAATTTGTGTTTGTCTTGTTTTTTAGGTCAAGAAGTAGTTTTCAAGTGCCTTGGGGAAGGAATTCTTGAAAAAGCCTTTCAGGGGTATAATGCTTGTATTTTTGCATATGGACAAACAGGTAAAAGGTTGCTTTTATTTACAGTCAATGATATTAAATATGCATTTCTGAAAACTTAGAAAACCTCTGAGAAGTAACAGAAAAATGCTTCTGACTTTTGTGCGCTTAGCTGAATTAGATGATCAAAAGTAACCATCTTTTTGAAGGTGTAACAGTTTTGGTAATTGAGTAATCTCAGTGTTAATAAGCAAAGCTAATTTAAAAACATTAAATGTCATTTTCCTAACTTACTGTTTTAACCTGTATTTGAACTAGAAGAATACTTAACCAGTTTCTCAGTACAAATGTTATAGTAAAAACTACAGAAAAACTCTTAGTATCATCCTATACTGAGGACTTTTACCAGGATACAAAAGTGATGATAGACTATCAAACCCAGGCTTTTGAAGCAGTTGGTTGAAATAAGCAAACCAAAGACATACTAGTGGCTCAGCGGTTAACACTCTGAGCCACTGTTTTTTCAGCTATGAGGTAGGAATAAGTAAATCACAACAGTGCTGGTTAATACTGCGTCACAGCATAGCTAAGAGACTCAGATGAGGGAATAAGTATGATATATACAACAGTAAATACTATTAGTGTTATCTTGATAAAGCATGGTTGGAATTTTACCACACATACTTTTAAAGATTATGTATTTTTCGTGGTCGCATTTATGCACATTCATCTGTAAATGAGGTGCTCTCCAGCTCTTGTGATGGGAGTCAGCCTGGAGGCCGTAAGCGTAATGGGAAGCGCAGGAGCAGCCCTGGCATCCCAGGCGGCGTCTCAGGGCCTGGGTTTGAGGCCAGATGTGCCACTCTTCCGCTGTGTGACCTCGGCTGATACATGCATTTTGATTCCTCTTCTACCCTTTCTTCTTCTTGCTTTCTCTTCTCCAGGTTCAGGAAAATCCTTCTCCATGATGGGCCATGCTGAGCAGCTGGGCCTTATTCCAAGGCTCTGCTGTGCTTTATTTAAAAGGATCTCTGTGGAGCAAAATGAATCCCAGACCTTTAAAGTCGAAGTGTCCTATATGGAAATTTATAATGAGAAAGTCCGAGATCTTTTAGACCCCAAAGGGTAAGTCAGTGATTGAAATGAAGCTTATAAATAGGGGTAATAATTTTAAATGATTCTAAAAGTTAAAATCATAGGTGAATGTATGTATTTGAGCCCTTGCTTATTACTCTGGTTTCAGTTCATTTACTGAAATCATCAGCTTCTCAAAGCCTATCGGCATACCCCAGTGTATATACAGTTTATCCTGTACTCATGTATAAAGTTGCCTGTGTGTGCCCTTTTTTTTGGTATTATTTTTTGCCACCATGAACTATTCATAAAAATCGAGTTACAAATAACACATTGGTTCTTCCATTTGTACTGAGAAGAAGCACCTCCATGTTGAAGGTAAAACTATTGAAGGATTGAAGCAGCTCAGCCTAGGCAAGTAGTTCCGTTCCCTGGTTGTGCATTGGAATCGTGTGGGAACTTTTTAAGGATCTGCTAGAGTGACTAGACCAAGTCCCACCCACAGAGACTGTGATTCAGTAGACCCAGGGTGAAACCCAGGCATCTGTATTTTTTCAAAACTAGATAATAAAGACTAGATGAGTTGGATTCATAGAGGAAGGAGAGCCATTTACATTCTTTTCAGTTGAAACAATTCTGTACAGATTTAAAAATAGTATGTTTTTATGGAAAATTAGAGAATAGGTAAAGTGTAAGAAGCAATAAAAATGATCTATAATCCCACCATTCAAAAATAACCATTGTTAATACTTCGGGGCATTTTGATCCTGGGTTTCAGATCTACATATGTGTGCGCATTTTGAGGTCATTCTCTTAAAAGACAATTTAGCATCCTGAATTTTTCATGTAACACAGTGAATGCTTTCTCCTGTCAATAAAAATCATTTTAAAATTCTTTTAGCAGCCGAAATGTAACATTTGTGAACGCTTGTAAGTCCGTAAGAGCTTAAGTGGAATCAAGGGTGTGCAATCAAAATTATGGGTGGCACAGAAGTGGCCCAATCATAGGAAATGTTTATGTTTACTTTAAGAAGCTATTAATTATTTAATGCATAGAAAAGAACATTTACAACACCTGTAAAGGGTAAAAAATAATGAAATCAACAACTGCCTACTCGCCACTTGGCTTAGTAAATGGAACATGACCAGTATTTTTGAAGCCCCCTATATGTTCCTCTTGGATCCCAGTCCATTCCCTACCCCTTCCCAAGGGAACTACTCTTACGAATTCTGCGTCTCTCATTCTCTTCCTCTTCTTTGGCATTTATACATAATTTTGCACAGTTTTTAACTTTGTGTGACATCATAATATATACGTTCTTTGGTGATTTGCTTTTTCTCTCCCCCCAGTGATTTATTTATTCTTACATATGAAGTACTAATGCATTAATTTTTACTGCTGTTTGGCATTCCATTGTATGATTATACCATAACGTATCCGTTCCCCTGTCATTGGTGTGGTTTCTTTTTATCATTACCATGCAGCTCTGAAAATTCTTACATAGGTCTCCTGGTGTAGAGGTGCAGGAAAGAGAATACATCAAGGGGTGGAATTGTGAGTCACAAGATACTAAATCTCCAACTTTATGAAATAGTGTGAACTATTTTCCAAAGTGATTGTACCAGTTTACACTTGCACCAGCAGTATACAAGAATTCCAGATGTTAGGCACCATCACAAGCACTCAATATCGTGCTAGATTTACTTCGTGCTGCTGAATAATATTACAGAACCTCTGGTTGTGCAAGCACAGTGAGCTGGATCATGTGCATAAACAGCTCTCTTGAGGACATGCATTGTAGTAAGCCCCTGTTTACTGCAGAATTGCTCATTGTCACATTGAATTCTCTTTTTTTTTCTGGTTTTTTTTTTTTTTGAGACAGAGTCTCACTCTCTTGCCTGGGCTAGAGTGCTGTGGCATCAGCCTAGCTCACAGCAACCTCAAACTCCTGGGCTCAAGCAATCCTCCTGCCTCAGCCTCCCAAGTAGCTAGGACTACAGGCGCATACCACCATACTCGGCTAATTTTTCTATTATTAGTGGAGACAGGGTCTCACTCTTGCTGGGGCTGATCTCAAACTCTTTACCTTGAGCCATCCTCCCGCATCGGCCTCCCAGAGTGTTAGTATTACAGGTGTGAGCCACCACGCCCAGCCCTGTCACTTTGACTTCTTCATCTTTAAAGTTAGTAAAACCTACTTTGAAGGGGTGTTGTGAGATTAAATGGGATAACTGAAAAGTGCTTAGGGAACGATGCTATGACGTTGGGAAGCACTTGGTGATTCTTAGTTCCTTTTTTCCCACCCTGGAGTAATGCCAAGCATTGACTGTTAATTTGAAAAGTGATTAATAACCAATGCCATGAAAAAGATGACATACAGTGTGGTCAGAATTTACATGGCCTTGCTTTTAATCTCAGCTGTCTGTTGATAAGCTCTTCAAGTGGGTTCCAAACCAGGTTTGCTATTCAAAAACTCAGAGACTTCAAGTCTTCACCATTAGAGGCAGTGCTAAATATAGGATAAATACTAACAACCACCATGCTATTAATATAATCTCACTTTCTTTATAAAATTGTCATCATAAAAGCAACATAAATCAATGCAACTTAAAGGAGTAAATTAAAGTTCAAAGCATTTTAATATTATTCACTATTTGTCCAAAAATTTTAAGACACTGTTTACTGAGAATGTGCTTACCTATAAAATAGCCTTAAGGTTACATTTGATCTAGCGTATTCTTTGCTTCACCCTTTCCTTTTTCCCCCCCATGTGAAACAAGTTCATCTACTAAAATGAGTTAGCCTAACCTATTTCTGTGTACTGACTGTTTAGCTTGGGACTAGAGATAGGATTTTTAAAATAGCAAGTTACTTTAAATAGAAATCAGAGTATAAAAGACATTCCTCATGTGGAATGCTGTTTTGCTAATCCAAATAAAGTAGTTTTAGAATTTTGTGTGTGTGTGTGATTAAAAAAAAAATTCTTTTGAAATTGCAGTCTTAGTTACTAAGTACCAAAAAAGAAAAAAGCTTTCAAGTTTGGTCTGTTTCATTCATTCCTTTTTCCTCCCTCCCATAGGAGTAGACAGTCTCTTAAAGTTCGAGAGCATAAAGTTTTGGGACCATATGTAGATGGTTTATCTCAATTAGCTGTCACTAGTTTTGAGGTAAGTTTTTTAATATGTCATTAAAAAACTGGCTGTAAATCAAAGTGTATAAGTGATGTTGAATATATTTTTATGTGGATGCTTTACAACATGCTGGTACCATTCATGTCCTCAGAATCCCAGTATCAGCACACCCCAAACCTAGAGAAAGGGCTTATAATCACACTCTGCAGGCTGGTTTGTTATGAAGATTTTGTGTGTGGCTGAAAAGCCTAATGATTTGAGGTTGCTGAATATTTTCCCTAATACCACTCTGTTGAAACCGTTCTCCCTAAGTTTGCCAGTGACATCCTTCTAGACAAATGTGGTAGTCTAAACAGGCTTTGGCAGTTAATTCCAACCCCTTCATTTTGACAGTCTCCTGCCTTGGTTTCTGTCACCTCTCATTCTTCTGGCTCTTCTATTTTTTTTTTAATCACTCCCCTTTCCATTGACTGGCATATTTTCCGTTTCTTACTCCTTGACTTAAAAGGATATAAATGCCCTGTTAAGGTCTGAAATTCTTTTTTCTGCCTTTATTTCTGTAGTCACTGCTTTGGAAATCTCGTAACACAAACTACCGTCTCTGTTGCTACAGAATGTGAGTGAATGAATGAATGTGAATGAATGAACAGAAGAATCCCTATACTTACTGGTGCTATCTATGGGATGTGGCTGGCCATTATCACCTCAGACTTAGTATAGCTAAAACTGATCTGTGACATAACTCTCTCCAACCATTTAAAGGAAGATGTATAGAGTATTGCTTCAATCAGAAATAGGGCATAGTGTCATCCCTTTTAAAACATTTAGATTCTGAAATGAATGGACACCTTTCTCCTCTAAAGGTGCTAAGTCAGTGCCTTCGCGGAGGGCCTGGTTCTTAGCTTAAGCAGTTGAAGTCAGTGTCGGCATCATCCTGTCACGTATTAGTAAGAGCAGGGAGCACTTGATTTGTACCCCCGCTTCACCTCTCACTAGATGTGGGAAAAGGTATTTGACCTCCTTGAACTTCGGCGTCCTTCTGTGTAAAATCAGGAAAGTACTTAAGCTCATTCTGCAAACATTTCGTAAGAGCTCAGAGGCTTCAGGTTTTCTGGGAGCAAGTGTGCAGAGTGGAACAAGGGAAATCCCTTGCTGTTGGAGAGCCACAGTGTTGGAGGAGGAAGGCGAATGAGCAGGCAGTAGTGGGTTGTTTAGCACAGGAGAGTTCGAGTTAAACAAGGTCACTACCGTTATTGACTATCTGGAGTGCTCAATAAATATTAGCTCTCCTAGGAACTTAGAAAGGAGAAAATAGGTACTTAACAGAGAAAAAAGACAATTGGGGGAGGGAAAGAAGAATTTCATACACTAGAAAGCTCAGAGGGAGGTGGAAGCTCACACCATGATTGATGGAGGAGAGGTAGGGAGGTTTTTATGGAAGGGTGGTGATGCAGGTGCCAGAGGAATTGTCATTAATTAACACATACCCTGGTATGCAAGACTGTGTTCTCGTGTTTTTGCTTATGGCATTTTCCTTATGCTTTGCCTCTAGGATATTGAGTCATTGATGTCTGAGGGAAATAAGTCTCGGACGGTGGCTGCAACCAACATGAATGAAGAAAGCAGCCGCTCCCATGCTGTGTTCAACATCATAATCACCCAGACACTTTATGACCTCCAGTCTGGGGTGAGGGATTGGGCAGAACCTTGGGGACAGTGGAAGATCTCAGAGTGTCTATGTGGGTGACGTGTTTCATGGTTGGAGTCAGTGGCTGAGAATTTTGTGTTGGCTCTTGTACTTAATGAACTACTTTGCTTAAATCGTTTAATTTTTTAGATATTCCTTTATATATCATTTTTTTAAAACTTGGATTTCTCATGTAAACTCCTAATGAGCATGAGGACACCACCATGCAGCTTTTGATATGCGTCCTTGCATACTGAAATTGCCTTAAAAACAACTAAGCCTACTTCATAGTCATTGAGGGATATTAAGAAGAAACCACAACATTTAGCCCAAGGACACTTCCCAAAAGATGAAAGATTGGACCTGAATGTGCAGAAATCCACATCGTCTAGTATTTCCTCATAGTTACATGAAATCTCCAGATTTCTGACTATATTCTGGAAAGCCGATATACTTGTTACCCAGCTGTAAAAAAAATGCTACATTTCATACCAATTTAAATTTTGACTGTGAAATTAATTGCTAGTTCATATAACTCTTCTGACCATTTAAAGTCTTGAGAAGTTTGCTGTGTTGGAGTGGGATGGATACTCAGATTTCTCTCAATTATAGTGCAGACATATATGTTGATATCTGCGTGTTTTTTTTGCATTAATGTGTGTTGTTTCTCTCTTGTTTTCTACAACTAGAACTCGGGAGAGAAAGTCAGTAAGGTCAGCTTGGTAGACCTGGCAGGTAGCGAGAGAGTGTCTAAAACTGGAGCTGCGGGAGAGCGACTCAAAGAAGGCAGCAACATTAACAAGTAAGGTGGCTGGTGATGGAACAGCCAGGGTGCTTTTCTTGTCTTGGGGGACTTGTTGCTCTCTGAGGGTCAGAGGTTCTGATGCACAGGTTGTTCAAAGTCTGTGTAGCTTTGGTAAACTGAGTTGAAGAAAAATAACAGCAGCCTGCCTCTGTTAGGATGCATGAGATTTATGTGAATAAAGGTACCTTGTAAAACCCTGCTCAAAAACAATATAAACAGAAAGATAAATACCGCTTGTTCTCACTCATGTAGAAGCTAAAAAAATTGATGTCATAGAAGTAGAGTAGAATAGTGGTTACTAGAGGCTGGGAAGGAGGAACGGGTGAAGGATGGCCTGAGGTTGTGTAACAGATACAAAATTACAGCTAGACAGGAGGAGTAAGTTCTAATGTTCAGTAGCACTGTAGAATCACTATAATTATAACAATTTATTGTATATTTTCAAGTAGCTAGAAGAGTGGATTTTGAATGTTCCCAACACAAAGAACTGATAAATGTTTGAGGTGATGATGTACTAATTACCCTGATGTGATCGAAACACATTGTATACATGTATCAAAATGTCATACTGTACTGCATAAATATGTACACTTGTGTGTTAATTAAAAATAATAACAAGAAAAAATGGTACAAACACGTGTATCATTGTGTATAATACAGTCTTAGGTAAATGCAAATCAATTTTTAAATCAAATTACATCTTAAATGAACTTGGGGAGCTTATTCTGAAAAGAAAATCTGCTTTGAATCTCTTTTTAAGGCTAATGCTGTGTAAATATCAGCACCTTGGGCTGGTCTGAGCGCAGTGGTGTTTATAACTAATTGATCACAGCCAGTTATGGATTCCTTTGTTCCTTCTTCACTCACTCCCATTGTTTCACTTGACTAGCCTTAAAAAATAAAAAATTTAAAATAATAATATCAATACCTGAGAAAAATGTTAACAGTTATTGAACAGCTACCATACTGAAATCTTGCAATGTGCCCCGAGTGCCTATGTTGCACCCAGTGATGCAGTAAGAGCTGAAAGAGCAGAGGGTTGAAAGATGGTTAGGAGTTTGCCAGGTAGACAGGTGGTCCACAAAGAGGGCCTCAGCAGAGGCGCTAATGAAGGGCTTGTTATTTTTAGTTATGCAGTATCCCTGGATAGCCCCTGATACGCAGGAGGAAGTCTCTTTGCTTTCCAACATGAAAGGGAGCAGAGTTTGTATTTAAGAGTGTGCATTCAAGCCACACTGGCTGGGTTTAATCTTGCCTCCTCCACCACTTACTAGATATGGATATTGTGGACAAGTGATTTAACCACTCTATGCTTCATTTTCTCATCTGTAAAATAAAGATAGTGATAGTACCTATTTCATAGATTTGTTGGGGATTAAATGCCCATCGTGTGCTTAGAATGATGCCTGGCACATAGTATGCACTGAATAAATATTGATTGTTATAGCTATAGTTTTTATAATTGGGATAAACATTATTCCAAGTTCAGCAGAAAATAATTTGGTCTGTACTTGTAATCTTTTTCTGTTGAGCCATATTAACTTGGGATTTGGTTTAGGACAGAACGTGGCAAGAGGAGATATATTCAGGAACATGTTTGTGCAGCTTGCATTTTGAGATGACGTTAGCACATTATGATTCTAGTATACAAAAGCTTAAAAGTTAGAAGTAAAACATTACCCACACTATCAGATGGACACAGCACTCTCACTAGGAAAGACTGCTACTTTAGGGAGTTAATTTTCCAGTCATCCTGTCTCCTGCTCTGATAACAAAGGATTTTGCTGTATTTCCTGACAAGGCATTACAGGATCCCAGACTAGCACTGCAGCTCTGCGTTCCAAAATGAGCTCAGAAACCAGGATGGGAAGACAGAAGCAAGAGTGCGAGGGAGCAGGTTCCAAAGGAAAGAGTGCCACCCCTCGCAGAGGTTCCTTTGCAGGTGGGGAGCCATGCCCGCCCTTTGCCTACTGGCTGGGTGTGTAGGACAACATGGGAAAGTCTGTGCTGTGAACCTGGGATTTAGAGGATGTGCTTGGCTGGCCTGGATGTGGAACAGTCACTAACTTTTACTGAGCTCTTGCCAGTGCAGGCACTGTTCTGAACGCTCCATATGCAATGACTCATCTGACCCTCACATCAATGACACGGGTCTGTTCTCCCCATTTTACAGATGAGAAAACTAAGACAGAGTGGGGTTAAATAATGTACCCAGGTCACCATGCCTTAAGAGCCTGTCTTGGATTTGGTTGTAGGCAGTCAGTCTCCAGAGCCCAGGCTCAACTACTAGGCTACATGTTGGGGGTGGCCATTCATTTTACTTGCCTGGGAGCGTCTGGTTGATATTTTTGTCCCAGAGTAAATATTAATAGTGCCCTCTTCAATTTGGACATTAAATTATGTCGTGTCCTTTACTGGATTACCTTAAGGCTACACGATAACATGATTTAGATCTTCTAGTAACTGGCTCTTTTCCATCATGACTTGTTGAATGGAATTCTCTCAGCATCCTACTCTCTTTTCTTATTTACATACTAGCTCTTTCACAAATGGATGTGTGTATTTTTTCCTTCTAGCTCATGAAACATCTTCATTTTTTCTTGAACTCCTGGCCTCAAGCGATCTTCCTGCCTCGGCCTCCCAAAGTGCTGGGATTACAGGTGTGAGCCACCATGCCCAGCCCTTAATCTTCATTTTTAAGGGTTCTTTGTAGTTTTCAAGGCACTTTCACTCCTGTGCAAGGCTCATAATGGGTATTTTTAGTCTCTATTTAAATATGAAGAAACTGATTCTTGGAGACATTAGGTAACACAAAGAAAAGCCTAGCAAACATTTACTATGCTTCCACTATGTGTCTGGCACTGCAACAGATGGTGGGGAAGCAAAAGGAATTTAGACTTGTGGCAGGTAGAATAATGCTTCCCACCTCCCCCTAAATATATCTACTATCTAATTCCTAAAACCTGTGCATCTGTTACCTTGTAAGGGAAAGGGATTTTGCAGATGTAATTAATTAAGTTAAGGATTTTTTAAATGGGTGATGATCGAGGTGAGTCCAATGTAATCACAAGGATCTTACCAATAAAAAAGGGAGGTAGGAGAGCCAGAGTCAGAGTGATGCAGGGTGAGAACTTGACTGGCCATTGCTTGCTTGAAGTTGGAGGGAGGGGCCACAAGCCAAGGACTGTGGGCAGCCTGGAGAAGCTGGAAAAGGCAAAGAGAGACTCTCTCCAGAGCCTCTGGAAGGCACGCAGCCCTGATGATGTCTTGATTTTAGCCCAGTGAGAGGCATTCTGGACTTCTCACCTCCAGAACTATAAGATAATAAATTTGTGTTGATTTAAGCCACTAAGTTTGTGGCAACTTGTTGCAGCATAATACCTATTCTTGATGAGCACAACTTGGGGACGGCAATATGTCTCCTCACTTCAACAGCGAAAGGGAGGAGGATTGCCTTGACTAGAGAAGGTCAAGGTAGCCTCACTCTCATGGGTCTTTTGCTCACTTCGTGTGGCCATTCGTGTTTCACTGTGGGGTGCTGTCCAAGATCCCACCAGGGGTTATATAGAGCACTGAAGTAACTTCCTAAAATCCCAAATATTCTGAATTTCAAGATACATGTGGCCCTGAGGATTTCAGATAAGAGATATGGACCTGTATTTTTTGGATTCATTTTAGCAAAGTGTGTTGAACACTGACTAGGCATGAGAACACAGGGATGGGGAGATGGGACTCTGGCCTGGGGAAGTGGGGAAGGAAGACATTGGGAATGGTTGTATCAATATGTTGGGTGCCACAGGAACTTGTACACAGAGTGCACGGGTAACACAGGGGAGGGGTGACTAACATACCTGCAAGGATTAAGGAGGGCTTCCCAGAGGAGACACTACAGTTTCTTAGTTACATAAACTAGCTGTGTGACCTTTCTGTGAAATGTGGATGAGGAAACCACCCAATGAATAGGGTTGTTAGGAAGGTTAAATTCATTGCTTTTCCTGAAGTGTTTAGAACAATGCCTCACACATAGGAAGCTGTATGTATAATTGTGTGCTAATAAAGTAAAATAACATAATAAACTGAAACTGTTGCCCAATAGCTCCACAGATGGATTTTTAAGCTTTGAAATCAGTGCCAGTTGAGCGCCAAAACTAAATAAATCTCTGACACGTTTCTTAACCTTTCTCTTGGCCTCCCATTTGGATTTCTTCGGGTGGAGCATTAATAATCCTCTTAAGCAGACCTGTCAGGGACTTCACATAGACATCAGTGTCTGCCTAATGGGCTGTGGATTTAGGAGCTTCATTTCTCCTGAAGCGCTTAAGAGCTTTAAAGCACACGTTATTCCTTTCATTGAAGAGCTAAGGCATTGTGTGGCTGCGCTGCCAAGGAATGTTTGGAGTTTAGGAGGAATAGGTCATCTGTAGGCCGTGTTCACAAAGGAATGCATCTGAAAAACTAGTATGCTGCTCCACCTGTCTAGTGGACGTGAAATGAGGAAGCCTTTTCCCTGCCACTGGAGTCTGGCTGCCTTAGCTACACTGAGAACTCATTTATGTCATAGAGCACTCTCTCTAAAGCCCCCAGATGTTGAAAATTGTTTCATTTTATTCTCAGCAATGGCTAGTCACGAAATGCAAACAATGTTCATCTAATGAGTATCATTCCCATTCTCAATTCTATTTCAATGGCTGTGGCTAATAATAAGGTATATACTAACCCTTTCCAAAAATGGGTTCTACTGAACACTTGTTCTGGGGGTATTCATATATGTTACTCCTAGGATTGTGTCATTAATTTTTTATAATAATATTTCTTGTGACTCAGTCCTTTTCTCTATTTTCGGCTTCTTATGTACTTTCCATGACTGTTGTTCATTTCCTCTTGGAAGCCTCACTTTAAATGGATATTGCCTGAATAATGAAACGTGTATTTATACCAAGGGAAAATAAAAATGCCCTGCTTCTGTCTGTTTTTCAAGGGTAGAAGGTCCTTGTTAATTTACAACTTGTACATTGCAGGGTCCAAGCATATGAACAAAAACCTGGATAGACGTCTTTGCTATTAACATGAGAGACCTAGAAAGGTCAGCAGAATTCTGCTCCTTGAGACATAGTAGCCACATTTTGAGGGGAATACAATAAATAGGGTTACCTTGGTGTTTCCAAAGCATTTTTAGGAAACAGTAGTTCCTCACATGGCTCTGGGAAAAAAAGGATCTCTGGACAAATAATTTTGAGAAAGGCTAATTATAAAACTTTCTTTTGGAGATTCACAGTACTAAAAGGCTCTGAGAAGTCCTGCAGTAATGAATCCTATGTAACTTTAGCTCATCATGCCCTAAACTTATTTGATGACAGACTTGTAGGGTAACGTATATTAAGATCCCTAGAACAAGTGTTCAGTAGAAGTCATTTCTGGAAATGCTAGTATGTACTTTATTGTGCCACAACAGCAATTGAAATAGAAATGAGATGGGAATGATAGTCACTGGATGAGCATTGAGTTTAATGATTGGCATTAGCCACTAGAAAACAATTTATAAAGAAATGAGGCTCGTACTTTAGGTATAACTGTTTTCTTTTCTCTCCTGTCATTTGATGGTACTGTCCTTACCCTGTAATTTGTCACTCATATTCTTTCGCATTTCTCCTTTACTCTTAAGAGTGGGAACTGGAGAGGATGCAAAACTCAAATCTACTTTGTTTCCTCATCTTTCTACTAATTCTTTCAAAGTCAGGGATTGCATTCTGCTCTAGACAACAGAAACCAGCTACGTGACAATGAAACGACTTTATTTTTCTCATTTAACAAAAGGTCCAAAGGCTGGTGTAGCACCTCAGAAATGCGCACAGCTCTGCTAACTTTAGTGTGTGTTCATGGCATCCTCATGATCTCAGGACAGCTCTCCCATTCCAGACATCGTACCCACATCTAAATGAGAACAAAAGAGAAGGAAGAAAAAGGAGGAAAGGGGAAGAACCACAGGCTTCTGGCAGCTGAATATGTGCACTTTTTTCCAGGAGAACAATAACTTTCTTGGAAGCCCCACCTGGTGGTATCTACCTACATGTCCTTGGCCAGACTGTTTCATGGCACATTGCCTCCAGCAAAACAGGGTTCTGTTAGCAAGTGACACTCCTTGTATCCCAAAGCTGTCCTTTTGAGATGGAGGCGCATGTTCTGTTCGTCACTGGAATCTAGACTCAATAACTGAGCAGATATTTACTGAGTGCCTTCTGTAAACCAAGCATAGTAATTGCATGGAGGAACATAGAAGGCAAAGAATGGTCTCTTCCCTCAAGGTGATCACAATGTAAATAGAGACAAATATATACACAAATAACTCTAGTAAAGTTTAATAAGTATATATGTATAATCTTAGAAAAATATTATTGGAAAAATAAAATAACATTTGAAATCCATCCGAGACAAAACAGATAACTCATATCATGTTATGTCCACTCCAAAGGACAGAAATATAGCGGTTAGAGTTTCAGGGGAGATTGTGTAGGTTGGGAGAGATGCAGAAAAGAAAAAAAATAATTAAATCATGACTCAGGTTTTTTTTTTTCTCATTGATTTTATTTATTGGAACAGCTTTTATTTTGTTTTTGACACTCCCATTTCATTTACTTTTTTAAAATCCTGAATTCTTCATTATTATAGATAGGTAGATTTTTTTTAAATTTCTATCTTAAAACATAACTGTTTATAAATGTCATCCTCTAACCTAAGACTTTGTTCCTCTCCATTCCGGCCCTGCTCAAGAATTTGTAGTAAGAGATTTAAAGATTAGGAGCTTCCTTACTGTATCCAACTCCAGCAGGACTGGGGAAGGGGAGTAGTGCGTTGGTAGAATAAAAAAGATTCCTAGAATAACTTTTTCTGCCCCTAAAATTGGCAAACCACTGCCACCCTCTTCTGGGCATCTGTGAGGCCAACGAGCTGCCCTGTGCCTCCAGCTTGAGAAGCATCCATAATGAGTGGTTTTGTTGTATTTTTAAGCTCCCTGGGAATAAAATTCCCATTAAAATATGTAGGCCTAAAAAAAAGTTTGCTTACAAAACAAGCAAAAAAATGTGTAAGCCTGTGGTTCATTTTTCAGACGTTGAACTTTTGGTTTGGAGGGTTCTAGAAGCCCCTGGATCATTGCTTCTGGGTGGAACCTGGAAGAGAGGGATGGCACAGGCTGCTCATCACTGGATGACCTGGGCCTCTCACAGTTATTTTCTTTTTGTTCCAAGGGGGCTGTAATAGGTTTAGATAGAGTTCTTATCCTCAATGTTGCATACTATTAGGGAAAAAGGTGTGGCTTCTCCTAATGATACACTTCTCTAACTGAATAAGTTATAGGGCAAAGTGCACACAGAAACTGGAGTCGTATAACCATTTCTGTACAGTTCCCCACCTCTGCCATTTGTGCTTGCATGCTATACTAATGTAGGGCAGAGAAAAAAACAATCTTTTCCCCCTACTTTCCCTGTAAATTAAACTGGCTAAAAAATTAACAAAAGAAAAGCAACCAGAAGTTTATTAGCATGTGCATCTTGTTTACACATGGGAGCACCCAGAGGTGAGTGACCCAAAGGGGCGCTTAGAACTTGGGTTTATGTACACCATCTTAGGCTGAAACAAACGAAAAAAGGGGTTTGGGGCTTCTGGATGGGGGAGGCCAGTTATGGGAAGATGACCAGGAAAGTGTGATGAACAAGGGTGGTTCAGTGATGTTTGTTATGCAGGTTTAATTCGCTGCCTTCTCCACTGTTAAGAGCTGTTAAGAGTCCTCCCCTGCCTGGGCTGGAGTGGGAGACACCTCTACAAATGGAAGTTTCCTTTACAAAAGGAAAACTTGTGCCCTGTTTTTTAGAGCTTTTCCTGAGTCTGCTGATTCTCGATGGCATTTATTAATAGTTCAAAATAATTTGTATGCCAAAGAGGCATATTTTGGGTGGTATTTTGCAATTCCCTTCACTCATCTTACAGAGAAGACATTGCACAGTGGTAATTGGATTTTATGTTTCATCATTTAGGAGTTCCAGAAACTTTCCCTTTTTCCTCCCTATGCTGTCAAATTAGGAAATATAAACAGTTGCCACACACAGAGGAAAATCTTCTCTCAGTGATGAAAAATCCATTTCATCCCCCAATGTGTTTTCATGTGAAGGGGCACTGTTAACCATGTGAACTGAAATAAGATCTTAAGCCCCCCAGCTGATTGGACCCCTCTTAGCCAGGAGGACCCCAGAAAAACCTTAAAACTGAGTTGTCTGCTATGAGCAGAAGGGAGGTCAGACACACCTAGTTATGCCCTGTCCCTTTTGAAGTTATGCTTTGTAATAATAAGATACAAAGTTATTACCAAGGGCCGGGCACAGTGGCTCATGCCTGTAATCCTAGCACTCTGGGAGGCCAAGGTAGGAGGATTACTTGAGGTCAGGAGTTCAAGACCAGCCTGAGCAAGAGCAAGACCCGTCTCCACTAAAAATAGAAAAATTAGCCAGGTGTGGTGGCATGCGTCTATAGTCCCAGCTACCCAGGAGGCTGAGGCAGAAGGATCACAGGAGCCCAGCAGTTTGAGGTTACAGTGAGTTATAATGATGTCACTGCACTCTACCTAGGACAACAGAGCGAGACTCTGTCTCAAAAAAATAAATAAAATAAATTCTGCTGCACTTGGATAGTAAAATATCTAGGATAGTTCAAAGAATTGTTTCCAATCAAAAATTATATTTCAGTAATTGCAAAATGTGAAAAAATGCTCAATATTCTATGTTAAGGAAGAAATGTGTTTCTGGCTGATATTGAACTCCTGTTTGCCTCTATTTCATGTTTGACATACAGTTTTCTTTCTTAAAATTGTTACCTTTGGAGGAGTGATTGGACTTGATTTTGTTTAAAAAACAGCTATATTGAGAAATAATTTACATATCATATAATTCACCATTTTAAAGTGTACAGTTCAGTAGCTTTAATATAGTCACAGAGTTGTGCAGCCATCACCACAGTCTAATTTTAAAACATTTCCTCACACCCAAAAGAAACCTTGTGTCCCAGTCCTTCCGCATTCCCTCCACCCACAGCCCTAGTCAGCCACTACCTCCATCTCTATGGATTTGCCTATTCTGGATATTTCATACCAGTGGAATCATATAGTGCATGGCTATATCAGCTTTCTAGAGCTACCGTAACAGATTATCACAAACTAAGCAGCTTAAAACAGAAATTTATTTTCTCACAGTTCTGGAGGCCAGAAGTCTGAAATCAAGGCGTCAGCAGGGTTTCTTCCTTTTTGTGGGGTCAGAGGGAGAATCTGTTCTATGCCTCTCCTAGCTTCCAGTGGTCACCAGCATTCCTTGGTGTTCCTTGGCTTGTAGATGTATCACTCCAATCACTGCCTTCATCTTCACATAGCCTTCCCCTTAGGTGTCTTTATATGGCCTTCTTATGAGGACACCAGTCATTGGTTTAGGGCCCTTCCTAATCCAGTATGATCTCTTCTTAGCTAATTACATCTGCAAGGACCCTATTTCTAAATAAGGTTACATTCTGAGGGTCTGGTGGATGTGAATTTTTGGGAGACACTGTTCAACCTAGCACAGTGAGTGACCTTCTGTGTTTGTCTCCTTTTACTTAGCATGATTTGCCAGGGTTCATCCATGTTGTAGCATGTATCAGAGCTTCAGTCCTTTTTATGGCCAAATAATATTCCATTGCATGGATACACCACATTTTATTCATCATTTCATCATTTGATGGACATTTGGGTTTCCAGATTTTGGCTTTCATGAATAATGCTGCTTTGAAAATTCATGTATAAGTTTTTGTGTAGACTTACATTTCCATTTCTCTTGGGTTAGACTTGTTTAACTTTTAAATCTATCAAGTGTGATTTACTTTTTTTGGTATAATTTATGGGGTCCAAGTGCAATTTTGTTACATGAATAGATTGCATAGTGGTCAAGTCAGGGCTTTTAAGGTATCCATCATTCAAATAACATACGTTGTACTCAGTAAGTAGTTTCTCATCACCCAACCTTCTCCCACACCCTCGCCCTTCCGAGTCTCCACTCTACCATCCGAGTCTCCATTCTCTATGACCATGTGTACACATTATTTAGCTCCTACTTATGAGTGAGAACATGCAATATTTGTCTTTCTGTGTATGACTTTTTCAACTTAAGAAGATGTACATATTTATGCCATTTTGTGGTCATGGCTGTTAGTTACTAAAATTCTAACAGCCATTCTGATAGAATGAATTCTGGTTCATTTTCTGAATCTTAAATTCGCTTTGTATTTCAGTCAATTTTCAGTGACTTGCCTTTGGGGAATTGTGTTTTCTGGGAAATATGCTTTGTTTCCTTTCAACCTATTTGATGGAAATCTGTTGTTAATATTAGAAAGAAACCTGCCTAGTCTTTGACTTGCTGCTTTGTGTCCTTCTTTGTTATTATAAATAAGTACCAGCATTTAACTTTTCAAACCATTTACAAAGCACTTTCTCGGGATGTCTTGTAACTCTCCTTGCAGTACTGTGAGATCTGCGAAGCCTGCTGTTTCCATTTGGAATCCAATTGACTTCCTTATAAAAGAGCATTTGGTACTTAACTGTGACATGAGAGGATATCCTTCATCCCTCGGTACCACAAATCTGTTGTCTTTACAGCACTCTTTTCTCCAGGTGGGGAGAAGGTGTATTAGCCACCAAAGAAAGCTTGTTAGCCTAGGACAGTGATTCTCAAACTGACCTGCATCAGAATCACCTGGAGGGCTTGTTAAAGCGCAGATTGCTGGTCCCTCTGTAAGTTTCTCATTCATTAAGTCTGGAGTGGGGCCTGAGAATTTGTGTTTCTAACAAGGTCCCAAGTGGTAGAGATGCTGCTGGTTCCAGGACCACACTTTGATAGGCCTAGACAACTAAATATATTTATCACTGGGGTATTATTCAGCCAGGGCTTCTCAAAATTTAGTGTGCATATGAACCACCTGGGATACCTTGAACTGGTCTGGTTCGGTAGGTCTGGAGAGGCTTCCAACTGTCTGCATTTCTAACCTCCTCTCAGGCGATGGCCATGCTACTTTGTGTCTCAGGAGCTGAAAGAGCAGCTATGTGCTATCCTCTACCTGGGCAGTTCTTTGTTTTTGTCTGGCTGTAATAACTCTACATTGAAATAAATGCGCTAGTTTTAAGGACATACTTTGTGATGTGTAGTGGAAGGATACAAGTTACACGGTTATTCTGGGAAACAAAATCAAAGGCCACATGGTTCAAATTAGAGAGCCTTTTATAGACTTTTGACTATAATATCGAGAGTAAATTAAAATTATCTAGTGTGGTCTTTTAAATGTTTGTTTCACAGGTCCTGTGAATGAAGAGAGCAGAGTCTCACAGAGATTCTAAATTCATTCTTTTGAGTTAATGAAGTTACTTTTTGGGTTATTTTTTTTTTCTCAGCTTCTTGACAAATGAGTGGAGACTTGATTGTGTCAATGTTAGAGCCTTTTCGTTCTATATATTTTATACTTGTAGCCTAGAAGGATTATTGTTTTATGAAAACAAAATATAAATATTCCATAAAACTAATTTTTTCATCTTCTCTTGGCAGATCACTTACAACCTTGGGTTTGGTTATATCCTCACTGGCTGACCAGGCAGCCGGCAAGGGTAAAAACAAATTTGTGCCTTACCGAGATTCAGTCCTCACTTGGCTTCTTAAGGTAATTTGTTGCTCTAGTGCTCTTTTCCAACTAAAAATTGGCTATTTCAGATGTGACAGCTGAAAAGTGTGTGCAAAGTTAACCAAATACACAAAGAACTCTCCCAACAACACAGGTATGCTAATTACTGGGAACACAGAATGAAAACTATTTTCTACTGCTTTTTATTCCATTATAATGCTATTGACAGGTATTATTTATTGCTGTGAACACAGAAAGGACACATTTCATCTTGTCATAAAACTATTTGTGAAATGCAAACCCACTTCCACGTAGCGTTTTCTTCATAGAGAATAATGTCATCATTATTTATTTATTTACTTATTGCTTTTATTTTATGTGTCATGCATGGAATGGGCTTCCTAAGATGCTCTTTGGAATACTTCGCAGGACAATTTGGGGGGCAACAGCCAGACCTCTATGATAGCCACCATTAGCCCAGCAGCAGACAACTATGAAGAGACCCTCTCCACATTAAGATATGCAGATCGGGCCAAAAGGATCGTGAACCACGCTGTCGTGAACGAGGACCCCAATGCAAAAGTCATCCGAGAACTGCGAGAGGAAGTCGAGAAACTCAGAGAGCAGCTCTCGCAGGCGGAGGTAAAATCAGCTTGGTTTGTGCAGTTCGCTGGCGTGTGGTACCTGAGTGGCGAAGGTGTACTTGCTTACAGTTCCGGGTCATCTCGGTGTGGTTCAGCACTTCAGTGTCTGTTGGCATCTGCTATGTGCTAAGCATTGTGAAGAGCAACACGTATAATACAAGACTTCTGTCCTAGGAAGCAAACAATAAAGAGAGAATTCCTGCTACTACCTAATCGTTTGCTTCAGTAAATCAGTTGGCCCTTGAACTTTCAATGGGCAATCCTAAGAACAAAATGTGTTGCTTTTATTAACATTGTAGACTGTATTTCCACAGGGCCTTACAATTCTCAGAGAAATTAGCTAGATATCATCTCCTAGTTAAGTCTTAGAGACAGCGTGATCATGGATAATTAAGTAAACATTAGGAATGATTCAGAAATCTTTTACTTTCTCGTTTATATCAGCCCCTGGCAGGAAACAAAATCAATATTTTTGCATTGTTACCTTCTTTCCTTGACTTTCCCAAACTTTAACAACCTTCCAAGTAGGTGTTGCTTTTTGAAAATTGCTGGGTGAGCCACTGTCTCATTTGAAATGGGTAAGAAGACTGTGTTAGAGGCCAGGTGTCTTAGCTTAAGTCACAGGCTTCTACACACCAGACTCAGTGTGTACCTGACACTTCCAAGTTCACATTCCTTTGCCACCCTTCTGACCCCACTGTAGTTGGGAGAATATTAAGGAGCAAAAAAAATAAAAAGAAAGAAAAACAAAGTTAATATCCATCATTTATTTATTGAGCACTTATGTGCCAGGCACTATTTAAATACTTTTATCTGTCAGCATAATTAATCAGAAGTGATCAACAGAAGACTAAAAAAATAAAAAGGTGAAGCCAAGAGTCTGAATACTCTATTAATTGGTAATCTTGGTGTTGTGTTATAATTGTTTGTTTACATGCCTTTCTCGTCTTCCAGGCTGTGGGCTCTTAAAGTACAAGAAGCCATGTTTTATTAATTTTTTCATCCTTAACCCGTAGTCCAGTATTAATACTGGAAAGCACTTAGCACAATGCCTTGCACATAGTAAGTGCTCAATAAATGTTGCTATGTTTTTATCATCATTATATAATCATTCAGTGCATTAAACATAGTTTTTTTATCGATGCCAAGAAGGGTAGCAAAACACCAGAAAAATCAAAATGCTGATAAACTTTAAAAAGAGTCATGATGCTAGGAGGAAAGTATCAATATAATGGTTCTGGAATTTGTTGATAGGTGGATTATCTACTTACTTCCTCTTGTTTCTAATTTGCATTTCCATTGTGACCATATAATCTAGGCCAAATGGCTAGAGTAATACCTGGCCAAAGGAAAGAAAAGAAGAGTGACATAGATCCACCTAGAATTTTCACATGTACCCAGTACTAAATGCCACTCTAAGGCTGTTAACACCATGACACTCGGACATGGTCAGCCAGCTTTCAGATCATCACCATTTCAGCTTCTCGTCCAAGCTCTACCATCTTTCTTGTTCACAGGGTTTTACTCTGTAGAGGCTCGTGTTAAAGCATGTGGTATCATATGGTGTCAAAGCATATTGTTACTGAGTAATGCCCCCTCCCCCAAATTTTTTAAGTTGCAAATATCTGTATTTAGACCCATTAGTTATTCTTATTGAACAAACTTGGAAACTACTACCCATGTAACCAGATATCCCGCTCCCAAGTAAATGACAAATATGCTAAATTTATTACATCAGTGGAGAAAAGTAGTCTAAAGGGCCCAGATTCAAACTTTTAAATAAATGAGAAAAATCTTCACCTTTCCTAGTAGATTAATAAAACTGGAATGTACTTACTAGTGATGTGTGTTGATCTCTATCTTATTGGAAAAGAAATCTGCTTAAGTAACCTTTTCCCCCTGCTTTTCTATTTCGAAGATTAACTTCAGCATCTTTTAGATCTTCAAATGTGAAATTTAAATATGATGGGTAAGATGATTCTGTAATAATTTATTTCATTTTCATTCAGGACACTGCCATTTCTTTTCCTCCTTGAAACTGCAGCAGCCATGTTCTCTTAAATTCCATTTGATGGGTAAAGGTCAAAACCCACCCCAACAGTGTATGACTTGATTGTTTCCAACAGACTGTTGATAACTGCTTACGAAGGACAGTAAGCGATTGTCTTGTACATAATGGTGGAAAAATTTTGCAAGTCCGATGTCTTTGGTTTCATTTTAAAGGCCATGAAGGCTCCTGAACTGAAAGAGAAGCTCGAAGAGTCTGAAAAGCTGATAAAAGAACTGACAGTGACTTGGGAAGAGAAGCTGAGGAAAACAGAAGAGATCGCACAGGTGGTTTGATAACTCAGGCCCAGAGAATTGTGATTCTTTGTCACTTGTCTTTCATAGCCGCTGGTCATCCTCAAAAAGTCTTTGAGGGGGTCCCTTTCTGCAGAACTAGAGATTGCAAAGATCAGCCTTAGACCCTGACTTTGTGTCTTTTATTAATATCAAATTACAATTTGGCCCATGTATTACTAGACGTGTTAGAGAGCACCAAATTTGAACAGGCCTGGTTACAGGAAATGTCTTTTATATTTCCTGCTCTTCACATTTAGACAAAAGTCTGTTTTGTGATTTTTAGATCACCTGGCAAAGCATGACGCTACCCGATTGGCAGAGAATCTGTAACATACAACTTGCCTTAGTTTTTTCAATGTATTTGATTCATTGGGATTAGAAAATGCTGTATGAGCTTTACTTGAATTAAAAAGAAAGGAAGGATTAATTCTGTAGGGGTGTATGTCTGGTATGAATCTTTCTACACCATGCATTTCATGAAAATTTTTAATCTCATTGACCATTTGGAAATATTGGATCATCCCAATCAAGTAGCTCACAAGCAGTCACTGAAACTCTGTCTAGCCTTCTGCTGATAAGTTGCTTGTAGATGTCATTCACTCACTCATGCACACATACCCCCCAACTTCCTATCCCTCTCACATTGCTTTATGTTTCTCCATAGCACTTAACACCATTGGACATTCTATGTATTGTATTTACTTATCTTTTTTTTGTGATCTGTCTTCTCCTGCTAGAATATATGTTTTCATAAAAGAATAGACTTTGCTCTACTGTTATATTCTCAGCCCTAGATCAGTACCTACAACATGGTAGACTCTGATAAATATCTCTTGAATAAACGAATGAATGAATGAATTCAAGGCCTTCTATAAGGACCCAACCTGCTCTTCCAGCCCCATCTCCAACTGCTTTCCCAGATTTGCCAGGGGTTCTTGGCCTCTGAAGTCATCTAGTATGCCCAGAGTTTTCACTGTATTTCTGCATGCCCTGCCCCAAGAACACCTTGTCCTTATCTTCCTGTTGAAATTCTTCTCATGCTTCAAGAACCATCTCAAATATATTCTTTTCCTGAAGGCTTTCCTGTTCTCTTAACTCATCATGATCTCCCTCCTTTGAAGCCCCCAGCATTTTGTACCCCTTCATTAGCACAGTGTTCTCCTCTTTGGGGTTCTGGTTGCGTGATCTTGTCCCCTCTACTAGGCTCTAAGCTCCTTAAGAGCCAAGGTGGTATCTGGTTCATCCTCGGTGCCCCTGTAACACTGTCACAAGATGTCATGCATCGTAGGCTCTCCATAAACTTGATTGAGTTGAGTGGAATGTGTGACTTCATTGGCATTGTCCCCAGAAACAGTGACTTACTCTTTCCATGGATACATCTTATGAATAGAGCAACAAATAGAGTTCCCTGATTTCGTCTGTTTTTGTGCACAGGAGAGACAAAGACAACTCGAAAGCATGGGGATTTCCCTAGAGACGTCTGGTATCAAGGTGGGGGATGACAAATGCTACTTAGTCAACCTGAATGCAGACCCTGCTCTCAATGAACTTCTGGTTTATTATTTAAAGGTATGAGAGTATATAAATAGATTGTTTTGATCCTAATTTACTCATGTACAATTCCCAGGTGAATCTGGGTGCATGTCTCCATGATTTTGCTTTTTGTATCCAGCTTAGCCCTCATTAAAAGTGAAAGGATGGTGGCTGGGTACAGTGGCTCACGCTTATAATCCTAGCATTTAGGAAGGCCGAGGTGGGAGGATCACTTGAGGCCAGGAGTTATAGACCCCGCCTCTACAGAAAATAAAAAAAATTAGCCAGGTGTAGTGGCATATATCTGTAGTCCCAGCTACTTACAAGGCTGAGTCAGGAAGATCACTTGAGCCCAGGGGTTTGAGGTTGCAGTGAGTTATGATCACACCACTGTACTCTAGCCTGGGCGACACTGAGACTCTGTCTCAAAAAAAAAAAAAAACTAGAGGGCGAATAGTGCAGTCAGGTCAGCAGCTCACCATTAAGAAGCAAAATGACTGTTTTGTATGATCTTGGGGCTGTGTAGTCAGAGCTGATTTCCTGCAAGTTGAGGCTTGAGGGGGTACAAGTGAGCAACGGAGGGCGTCATGGTGATACCCGGCTATAGGAGAAGGTTCCAGGTGTGAGGAGACAAGGATTCTGACAATATCTGGGTTCAGCCAGATCCTGAGAAGCTCTGGAGGTTCTCAGTTACGGTTCTGACTAATTCTAAGGAGATCCCAAGATCAACACAAGACCCTGGTGCTGGATTAGACAGCAGGGTTCTTCCAGGTCTATCCCTCCTAAACATACATCCTCAGAAAACAACTTTTAGTCCGATAATCACCCTTTAGGTATACAGGTAGGATGTGGCCTCTTCAAGTTGGCATTTTGGTCTCAGGGTATGCCACGTTGGGTAACTTATCACAGCAGTTCTCAAATTTTCTGACTTCAGAACCCATTTACATTCTTAAAAGGACTCCAAAGAACTTTTGTGTATCTGGGTTATATCTGTCTGTATTTGCCATATTAGACATTAAGACTGAGAACATTTTAAAATACAAACATACAAATGTTAGTCTTCAGAGCTACAACATCGTCACACATCATGTAGCCTTGGGACAACTCCAATGTATGTGCGTGATAAAATGAGAGAACAAAGGCCAACGATATCTTAGTGTTTTTATTAAAGTAGTTTTGACCTCATAGGCCTCCTGAAAGGTTTTTAAAGACCCCAAGAGTTCTCAGACCACACTTTCAGAACTGCTGGCTTATTTCGCGAAGTGAAAAGTAAGACATCTTATTTGAAATAGAGCGCCTGACTGACATTGATGAAGGGCATCTTGGCTGACATAGGGCATTCAGCTGACCATCAGGGCATTTCTTATCTCACACATCCACACTCTTTCTTTCTGAGTTATGGACATTAAGGTTATCAAGGACTGAGGACTTGAAGGCAGCTTCCATGAACTGTCCACACACCAAATCTCTAAATGCAGAGGTATTATCTACTTGTGAAAGATTAGGTGTCGTGTTAAGGATTCTGAGCTGCCTAGTAAATACATAATATGCAATGAAGAATAAGCTAGAATTGAAGCAAGGAGCCTCAATCTTCTATGATCCTTTTTCTTCTGCAGTTTCTCGAGACATAAATACGGTGCAAATAGCCCCTGACATATTGAGACTCCACTAACAGACTCAAGATCTATTCATTTAAGCAATGATTAAGGAAGGGGTAAGGAATTATTTCTGAAATCTTAACTTTGAAAGACCAAGCTTTATGCTTTCTCTGTTGGATATTGTTATGATAGTTAAAACAAAGGGGACAAGCAGTGACTAAATGACCAGTAGTCTCTGAGGTTCAAGGTACTTAAAATCACACTAGTTTGTACATCATATAACCTACAGGCTTCAGTACTCTGTGTAATATTGGTGTTATTTTTAACATTTTAAAATCTGACTTCCCATGAAACTGCTTTTTAGTGGTTCTTAAATGTATATAATTGTTTTCAAAACACTTTCACTGTTAACTCAGATGATCCTCGAAAGAATTCTGTTAAGTATGTCAAATAGATAATACTGTCCTGGTGTTGCCAAAGAAGAAACCGAGGCTCAGAGAGTGAAATGACTTGCCTGTGGTCACTTAAATAGTAAGTGGTCTAGTCACAATGGGAACTCGAGGTATTCTACCATCAAGTCTGATTACCTTATGTTTTAAAATAATATCTAATCACTGTTGATCAGGGTTTTCGGTAGTGTTTAAACTTTTTTTTTTTTTTTCATTTAGTGTATTACGGTAAGCTTTTGACTTCTAATGCTTCAGATATCTAACATCTCTGGCATGATTCATTTAATTTTGTGCATATGCTGCTGGGTTATTCAAATTGATAGTGCTAAATTTTTATTGAGTTACTTGTAAGTGTGGGTTTTTCTTTTTTAATAATCTGTTACTAGGATCACACCAGGGTGGGTGCAGATACCTCTCAGGATATCCAGCTCTTCGGCATAGGAATTCAGCCTGAGCACTGCGAGATTGACATCGCATCCGATGGAGACGTAACTCTTACTCCAAAAGAAAACGCCAGGTAAGAAAAGTATGGTGACAGTATATCTTGTGTGCCTTATTTTCAGAAGGAGAAGGCGGCCTCCTTCTGCTTGCTTTCAGTTACATCAAAGTTCAGGATACACTGGGTCCTCAGAGGGATATTCTTTCCGATTGTAGGGAGGGATGTGGCAACATTTAAGAGCACCAGCTCTGTCATTATCAGTAAAAACTTAGTTACCAGTGTTGAAATATCACTTTGAAGGAGTGATTATTTGCACATATGAGTCCTAGTTCCACTTATTCCGTAGCTCTAAGCTTTGGAGTCTTGTAAAGATCAGGAGTCAGATAATGAGAATAAGTGAGAAAAGCAACTTATTGGAAAATTAGAACTCAAAATAATATTCATTCTATTTCTCCATCAAACTTCACCTGACAGCCCTTTAGCAAATTAATCTTCAATTAATTAATTAATTATCTCCTCCCACCTCCAATGTTTTATTTTGTTTTTGTTTTAACCAGAAAATTGGCTGGGCACCATGACTCATGCTGGTAAAGCACTTTGGGAGGCTGAGGCGGGAGGATTGCCAGTAGTTCGAGACCAGCCTGGGTAACTTCTCGAGACCCCATCTCTACAAAAAAGTAAAAAATTAGCCAGACGTGGTGGTACACGCCTGTAGTCTCAGCCACTTGGGAGGTTGAGGCAGGAGGATCACCTGAGCCCAGGAGTTTGAGGTTGCAGTGAGCTATGATCGCACCACTGTACTCCAGCCTGGGTGACAGAACAAGACCCTGTTGCTAAAAAATAAATACTAGAAAGTCTTTTTTTTTTTTTTTATTAAGCGGAGGAAACATTTATGAAAAGACTAAAATTTTCAGCACTAAAAATCGTGGAAGAAGCCGGGCATGGTGGCTCATGCCTGTAATCCTAGCACTCTGGGAGGCCGAGGCGGGCGGATCGTTCTGAGCTCAGGAGTTCGAGACCAGCCTGAGCAAGAGCGAGACCCTGTCTCTACCAAAAATAGAAAGAAATTAATCGGACAGCTAAAAATATATATAGAAAAAATCAGCCGGGCATGGTGGCGCATGCCTGTAGTCCCAGCTACTCGGGAGGCTGAGACAGCAGG
>RJWJ010004801.1:0-72945 GCA_004363605.1 Indri indri | reverse complement strand
GCCCCTCCCCCTTCCCCCTCCCTCCCTACCCGACATCCAATAGATGCCGTTCTTATATGTACACTTATGTGTTGTTCAGTTACTACCAATTTGATGGTGAGTACATGTGGTGCTTGTTTTTCTATTCTTGGGATACTTCGCTTAGTAGAATGCATTCCAACCCTATCCAGGAGTATACAAGAGGTGCTATATCACCATTGTTTCTTAAAGCTGAATAGTACTCCATGGTATACATATACCACATTTTACTAATCCACTCACGTATTGATGGACACTTGGGCTGTTTCCACACCAAGAAGTTGGAAACACTCTTCTAGACATTGGCCTAGGCAAAGAATTTATGAAGAACACCCCAAAGGCAATCACAGCAACAACCAAAATAAATAAATGGGACCTGATCAAATTAAAAAGCTTCTGCACAGCCAAGGAAATTGTCACAAGAGCAAACAGACAACCTACAGAATGGGAGAAAATTTTTGCATGCTACCAATCTGATAAAGGGCTGATAACTAGAATCTACTTAGAACTCAGGAAAATCAACAAGAAAAAATCAAACGACCCTATCAAAAAGTGGGCAAAGGACATGAACAGAAACTTTTCAAAAGAAGACAGAATAATGGCCAAAAAACATATGAAAAAATGCTCAACGTCTCTAATGGTCAGGGAAATGCAAATCAAAACCACAATGAGATATCACTTCTCTCCAGTGAGACTGGCCTTTATCAAAAAGTCCCAAAACAATAAACGTTGGTGTGGATGCAGAGAGATAGGAACACTCATACACTGCTGGTGGGACTGCAAACTAGTGCAACCTCTGTGGAAAGCCATATGGAGATACCTTAAAGAGATACAAGTAGAATTACCATTTGATCCAGCAATCCCATTACTGGGGATCTACCCCAAAGAACAAAAATCGCTCTACAAAAAAGACACCTGCACCCGAATGTTTATAGCAGCGCAATTCACAATTGCAAAGGTGTGGAGACTTCAGTTTTTTTAGAATTTAATAATTTACTAATGCACGACCTATCTAAACTGAAGAAAATAAAATATATCCTCTTAAACAACTGGCACGTTTTATTGTCGTTGAGGCTATTGTTTGTTCTGAGCACTTTTGTGAAAGACATCTCTCTTTATCAACATTTTCTCACCCCTAAAATTTTGCTTTTATTCCTTTGACGGTGACTAATATTTCAGTGTTGGTTTATCCTTGAATGCCAGCAAACTTACCCATAATTAAATATCAGAATAATTTAAACTTTTGTATTTTATTTAAGAATTTAAATCAATATCAATAAAACTTTTCATATGATCTGAAATGAGTTCAGGGTTTCTACTTATACCAGGATAAATTGCTTTGATCAAAATATGCTGAGAAAAGTCAGTTAGTCAACATGGATTGCAAAAGAAGCTCCCTAAGTCTGTCTTCCTTTCAACTTGTCTCTTCAAATTTGTATCTTCAAAGCACTGTTTGCTTTCTTCTCTCCTCACTTATTAGCTGACTTTTTCTTTTTGTTCTAAAAAAGAACCTCAGCTTCTTGTCCATATCTCCTTGTTTCTTGATGTTCCCTTTTTAATCTTCAGCTTTTGTATATTCCCTGAATTTAAAATTTCCTCACAATTTTCTATTTTCCTTTAGTAGTCTTTGGCTTGGCTATTTCTTTCCTTTTTTTTTTTTTTTTTTTTTTGGTTTCAGGATATTATGGGGGTACAAACATTTTGGTTACATATAATGCATTTGCCTCACCTAAGCCCAGGCTACAAGCATGCCCTTCCCCCATACAGTACACTCCGCATTGATTAGTTGTGAGTTTACCCACCCCCACTCCCCAACACCTGACCGGCACCCAGTGAATATTACTACCATGTGAGCACCTTAGTGTTGATCAGTTAGTACAATTTGATGGCAAGTACATGTGGTGCTTGTTTTTCATACTTGTAATACTTTTCATACTTGGGATGGGCTCAAGCTCCATCCAGGATAACATAAGAGATGCTAGATCACCATTGTTTTTTATAGTTAAATAGTATTCCATGGTATACATATACTACATTTTATTAATCCACTCATGTATTGATGGGCACTTGGGTTGTTTCCACATCTTTGCAATTGTGAATTGTGTTGCCATAAACATTCGAGTGCAGATCTTTATTATAGAATGTCTTTTTTTCCTTTGGGTAGATGCCTAGTAGTGGGATTTCTAGAGCTAATGGTATTTCTATTTTTAGCTTTTTGAGGTATCTCCATGGCTTGGTATTTCAACCCTAATATCTCTGATCTATATCTGTCTTCACTGAAAATAAATTATATTGAATATTTAATTTCTTGTTCATATTGTTTCATAGGTAAAAACACTATTCAAATACTTTTCAATCTAGAATTTCCATCCATTGTTTTGTTCTTTCTTCTTCAGTGAAAAATGTTAAAGTTATAACTATAATTAAAAACAGATAAATTCTGTCTTTACATTGCACTTGGATATTAGACATGGATATTCATGAGCTGGGCTGTTACCTAGGTCACTCTATCCTAATATAGTGATATGATATAATATTATCCTTTGTAATGAGGTAAAAATATTTATAGTACCAAACAATAAAAATCCATTTGAACCTACTTGTTTCTTGAGCTGAAACAAATTAATGCACTGAAATCAAATCAATAGCTTGTGAAGAAAGAACACTGAATTTATCAAGCATCATTTCACATGAAAAATTTAGCATTATAGAATATTCCATATATTTCTCACTGCAAATTTAAAATGAAAAGTTACAATATATTCAAACTTCACAGTGAATTTTGCTTATCCTTTATTCATCCTCAAATGCTGTGGGCCATATTGTTCTACCGTTCTTTTAACATTTTCTATCATGATAACAATTAAAAAACGCTTGCAGAATAAATGTTTACTTGATTACCATGATGTAGCACCTTTTTTAAATGGTGCATAAAAATTATAACAACAAATGGATTTTATTTAGAAAAACAAATTTCTTGGATAGTGCATTCATTTAAAAAAATACGGATGCAAGGGTTTGTAGATTTTTTTAGTGCTTTTGTTTATCTTTTTATTCTTTATATTACTTATTTGCTTTGTTTAAGAATTTTACATGCTAATGCTAATGAAGCCAACATAATATGAATGTCCATCAGTCAATAAATAATAAAGGTATCATAATAAGATTTACTCCACAGAATTACAGTTAATTAAACATGGGTATAAAATGGTGTTTGGTGGATGAGCAATGAAATTGAAATTTGTAAGGCAGCATCAGTAAAGAAGAGATGTCAGCTAGTTGTTTTTCTAATTATTAAGGTTGCAAGGCACTGGCGTCTTAAAACATGAGTCAATATTGAATTCAAGCCAGTTCGAGAAGGTAGTGGAAATGAATCGAAGGCTCAAAAAATGACCCAGCAAGGAAAGGATCAACTTCCTGGAAGTCTTCCTAAATGGCCCATGGACGTGGTGGCTTCAGCTTCTAAGGCAAATGTGGGGGATTAGTTCTTACAAATATTTGTTTACTGATATGTATGATGGGTTCATAATATTTAAAATAAACTCTCCAATTAAACTTATATTCTTCCTGTGGGAAGACAGAAAAAAAAATACATACATGGAAAATTTAAGTAGTACCTGCATCGATTCAGCATCAGTATGATTTTCTTAATGAAAACTGGCCAATGCATGTCCCTCATTATAGTTGTGTTCATATTTCTTCTTTCATGCCTCACATTACTGAGATGTTAAACTAGGTAATGAGGCTAGATATATTTTATTGTTGCTGTGAAAACAAATTAACTTTTTAGTTTCCACAGCTAGCATTTAATTAAAGAACCACCACCAACCCAATTTTGAAAATGGAAAATAAAAGATTATTTGGATCAAGAAACTTGCCCAAGTTCATTGACCAAGAGCAAGAGAAACCTATCTAATTTCAGAAATTGTATTTTCAACTACCACACTACATGCTCTTGTGTATGTGTGTTAACATGTGTGGGGGGGCACACATATTCATATTAATTCTTCTTGAAACACAATAAAAAAAACAGAGGATGAGATAGTATCTTGGCAGTTATATACATAGGCTATTTACTCAGAAAACATTTGATCTAGCATGGACCAGGGTGTGTAGATACAACGATGAACAAGACTTAATGCTAGTATAAAGAAGTGCAGGCTAGGCTTGGTGGCTAACACCTGTAATCCTAGCACTCTGGGAGGCCAAGGTGGGAGGATCACTTGAGGTCAGGAATTTGAGAACAGCCTGAGCAAGAGTGAGACCCATCATTACTAAAAATAGAAAAAATTAGCCAGGCGTGGTGGTGAGCGCCTGTAGTCCCAGCTGCTCAGGAGGCCGAGGAAGGAGGATCTCTAGAGCCCAGGAGTTTGAGGTTGCTGTGAGCTAGGCTGATGCCTCAGCACTCTAGCCCAGGTGACAAAGCAAGACTCTGTCTCAAAAAAAAAAAAAAAAAAAAAAAAAAAAAGTGCACAGTCCAAGCAAAGAGACAGAAATATAAATGGATAATTTCACAGAGGAGAGCATTTGTGGTCATGAGAACATATCTTGTAGATCTTCAGTTACAGCGAGCATGATTACAGACACCCCAGCTGCTGCACTCAGAAATCCATCAATGTTTTTGACCTGAATCCACAGTCTTGTGTCTAGCCAACACATGAGTGCCTTCAAGATAGTAAGGCTGCCCCCTGGAAACTTTGTCTCAATAATTTCAAAGATTCTGGGAACCTTTCTAAGGCAGTCTGGAATGCTATACTGGACCTGCTTCTCCTCTCTCTTTCCCTGGGGGGCAGTTTTGCATCACAGTCTGACAGTCTTCCCACCTTTCATTAGCTCCCACTTTTGTTTCTCTCATGGACATTTCATGATTTAATTGCATCTTGGTGTCTGCCTCTTAAAAGATCTTAGAGAATCTTGGTGTCTGCTTCTCAGAGGACTAACTACTCACTAAAGAAGTGAGTGGGAGTGGGCTTCCTGAAGGAGGATGCTCCTACATTTATTAAATGTTATAACTAAACAGCTAGGCAGAGCTAATATGAGTAGCAGGACTGGTCTTTGTTTAGGCTTTTCTCTCCAATTACTTGTACCTACAATTCCACAATCAAAATTTAAGTTACTTCAGTTGGGTTTTTTTGATTTGTAGGAGCCACCTATTAAAATGCAAATGCTACAAAATGTTTTCTTTTAAAATATCATTATTGTGTTTTATTGTCATCATTCTTTTTGAGGAAAAGAGAATGAATGGAACCCTAGGGCCAAGGTGTGGAGAAAGACGCTGCTAGGGAGTGTCAGGAATAGGTCAAGAACAGAGAAAGTCCGACAAAGCCTACAGATTGTCTCCAAAAAGTGAGTGCTGTTATAACAATTCTCAGATATTGATATTATCCAGTCTGTTCATATTTCAAACTTTACCATTAAACATATTTGAATTAATTATGTGTGTGCTTGGCTCTCAGACTTCTGTAGATTAATAAGGTTTTGTATACCTATTCTCAGTTTAGGACCTGGTGTCTAATAAGTTATAGTTAATTGTTTTACCATTTATTCCTACACTCATTTACTCATTCATTCATCTATTCATACGTCTAACAAATGTGGAATAACTGTATCATAGGAGCCTGGGACTATACAAGCAGCTGAAGGTTTAGCAGTGAATAAAACAAATCTGTGATCTACTGAAGCTAGCATTCTAGTGAGAGGAAGCAGTTAATGAATGAGTAGACACACGAATATGAAATATATTCTATGGTAAATCTATGAAGAAAAATAAAGCAGGGTAAGGGCGAGTGAATAACTGGGAGTGGAGAGGGATGCTAATTCAATAGGGTAGTCAGGGTAGGTCTAGCTGAAAGGACCACATTCAAGCAGAGACCTTCATAAACTGCAAGGCAGGAGCCACGTGGATAACTGTGGGAAAAGTGCTTCAAGTTGAGGGAACAGTGGTTATAATAGCACTGAGGAAAAAGTGTGCTTGCAAATCTCCACTAGCAGCAAGGAAGCCAATGTGGCTGGATCAGAGTGAAAGATGTGATTGGAGTCAGGAAATGAGATTGCACCTATGCACAGGTACACAATCATGTGAGGTCTTGTCTGCTATAACATGGAAAACAGAGGGCCCTATTACAAAAGATGTCCTGGCAGTTATTTGGAAAAAAAAAAAAAAAAGGTTAATATTTAGAAGTTTTTGTCAAACATAGTTCTTTCATGAGAGACTGCTTTTCATAGACTGCATCCAAGGTCTGTTGCATTGTTAATAAGCAGGTCTAGTATTTACAACCTGGTACGTTCATCTGAACTGATGTACCACCTAACAATCTGGTACAATTTAGTCAACAGCTGTGCTCTCTAATAATAAGTCACCCTTGAGACAGTCTGATATTTGGGCAGTCCCAAATTATTTTTTATTTAGCTTTATCCAGCAAATAATTTAATGTGTTCAATAAGAACAAGTTGGCTATCAAAACAATTGGACTGAATTTTCAGAAAACATGCTATTTGGTAAAAAAAAAAAAAAAAAATGTATTTGGTGAATAACATTTTAACTTTAAGGTTATTGATATCCAGTAGTTTATATAATTGCTAATACATTTATATACATGCAAGAAAGTCTATAAAACTCATTTTAAAATACTCTATGAATAAAAATGTATTTAACGAATTAATAGTTTCTGAAGTCCATTCACTGGGTTGGGGCTCAGAGAATAACATCCCAAGATATGGCACTTTGACATACTGAGCTAAAGAAGCAACCTCAGAGTCACTCTCACCACACCTCCCCCCAATCCTTTGTCTCTCCCAAAGAACAGAATGAAGCTGTTCTCTGAAGTTCCCTTGTCTACCTTAAGACCAGACCCACCAAACAGAGCACAATTGCCTTCCATCCTGAAATTTTATTATGTATTGCAGGTAGACGACAAGAAATATAACCACACCTGGATGGACTTTATCACAAGATTGTTCTTTCCAATTTCAAAGATAGTCACTTACAAGAGAATATCTGCTACAGGGTCCGTTAATCTTCCCTAAAACCATTTACCACCCTTCAAAATTACCCACTCTCCCCATCTGCCCCTCTCCTCTGAAGAAAGGTATGTAAACATCTGGACTTCCCTGGGTTACTGGGTCATCATTCTCCCAAGATTTGTCTGTGCTTATGTGCATTAAGTCTATATGCTCTTTTCTCCTACTAATCTGCCTATTGTCAATTCATTTTCAGCTGAGCTTTAGCAGGCAGAAGGGAAGCTTTACATTGGTCTCTACAAGTGACAACATTAAAGATCCTTATGTTACATATTCTAAGTAGTTCTATGACCTAGCCCCTTTATTTTATCACAAATACTTAGTAACTCTATAATAGCACAGGCATACAAAATATTCCTCTCAAAAGCACACCTTAGGTAGTATTAGTCATCTGGTACTGTTGGGTTTCAGTCTGAAACCAGTGGTTCTTGGTGCGCTCATGGCCAAAGAATGACCAGACACGTTGAAGTTAGGCAGCATAAAAATGAAGTTTATTGAGGAGAGAAAGATAGGATTATAGGACAAGAGAAAGATATAGGTTTACAGAGCATGTTACATACACCATGGATGACAACCGGACCCATTGTCACAGTAGGGCAGGCAAAAGGAAGGGCAAACAGAGAGCAAGCTTGGCTATGGTCTGCATTCTATTTTATAGTGTCCAGATAGGGACCTCCCTCGTGGTTCAGAGGTCACCATGGAACCACTTCGATTAGACAGTTGGGAGTCACATGACCTGAGCCTTAGCTATGCTTGTGGGTTTTAGGTCACTTTCCGGACTTTATGGTACCCATGCAGTTTGGCCCATGGGCAAGAGAGTCCTCTGCATTCTTTTGCAGATGACACACCAGTTCTGATTTGTAGAGTATTCTCTCCTCCCCGAGGTATGGAGAATTAGGGTTAGGCAGGACCAAGATGGGGTTTTGTCCCTAGGATACTTGGAATCCCTCATTGTCTACCTAACACTACAACAGAATTTATTCATCTGACTGAAGATCATATGGGCCTTTCATTGTTTCCTTCTCTTCATAAACAAAACTACTTTTAGTTATTTCTCTAAGCAATTTTCAAAATGGTTAGCAAAATACATGCATTTTTTAAAAAAAATATATATATAACAGTTTTTGATGAAAATTTTAAGGTGCTTACAGTAATATTGTATTTCAGACTATTTCTTATTATAAGGAAAGTTTAAGACATCTTCACTAGAGTTGAGAAAGTTAGTACCCAGAAAAAATTAGGTAAAAATATAGTTGCTTAATTTTGCCAGTTGTGTAAAACAATAGTACCAAAGGAGATTTTTAACCTCAACCTTAGGACTATTTGAACTCTGGGGACCAAACTCCAGGACACAATTAGAGAAGAAATTTCATCAAATTGTATATTCCTTCAATATTTTATATTTATCTTTTTCTTCTCTTTGGGAACTTGTAGGGCACTTTTAGGTGGGGTTCAATTAAGTTTACCAATATAGTTTACATTATCACTATTTCTGGTTAGTCAATTTGAGTTTAGATGTGTTTAATTCCTTTGATAATGTATGTAAAACTCTGCTTCAAAACAGCATCAGTTCATAATGAAGATCCTGAAAGTTTGGCTTTGATATTAGAGAGAAAGAGTAAGCACACAGCAGGATATAAGAAAAGGCTTAAAATAAATATATTTCGGGTAGGGAGAGAAATGACAAAAATCTATAATTTGTTGAAGAATCCATGTAGAGCCAAAAAGCTATTTACCTTTCATAAAAACATCTCTTTAATAAAATGTCAACTTAGTGACTTCTCAGAACTGAAATTATTGTACAATGCAGGTTTTCTGTTTCAATAACAGTGACAAAGACTAAAGAAAGCTAATTTAAATTAATTGTCCAAGAATTTTTGCTTTGGCATGTCAAAACGTAAAAAAAACGGCACTAGAGAAAATTATCTCTAAATATATTGGGTTCACTTGGAATCGAAATAAAGATTCTGATCTGTAACACACAGACAGGAGAGTCCCCAGGGCATTTGGTGAGGGAAGGTAAGGTGAGCTGTCCTGAGCAAGAAGAGATTTACATAAGCTGCTTGGAAGCAGAGTTCATTGATTCCAGAGGTTTAAAGCCAGTGCTGTTGTCAGTTCACTTCTAGAGATGCCATTACTGAGCAAATGTTCTTCCCAGAACATCTTATCTGAATTACTGCAGTTCTAAAAAATATCTTAGTGATAAACCTTATCAAAGCAAGAAATAGGTGAAGGACATGAAATGGTTTTTAGAAATCTTTGGAAACAGTTCTTATCTCAGGCATGTAAGCCTTAGCCTCTTCTTCAGGCCTTCCCAGCCCTATTTTGTCTGGGTCTGACGACGCTCCTGGTATCTGCAAATTTCATAGGTATAAAATAGATTAAGAGGAAAAAGATGTACCTCCTACCTGAAATTTTTTTAAAGAGAAAATACATAAAATGACAGTTTTCAAGATATTGAACATCAGGCAATGGAAGACAGCAATCCCTGAGAGTTGGGAAACCAGAAAAGTCGTTCCAATGGTGGCCCCAGCCCTCTGCCTAATTTCCAGATTGCAGTATAAGAAAGGGAAACCAAGACAGAGCCAGGTATCTTCCCGGTGTTAAGATTGATAGAGAAGTCCAAGGAAGCTAAGTCCACCAAAGTCTGCAGGTTGCAGTCCTGGAGAAGAGAGAACTGCATACAGAAAAACTTCAGAGATATGCAAAAGGTTCCCCTTGCATATTCAGTGGTGCTTATTCAGTGGAAAACTTACCAGCACATGTGAGAAAACTACCCAAAGCCAGGCAAGTGCCCCACCAAAGAAGAATTAATGGAATAATAAAGTCCACCTAGGCCAGGTTGGAAAACTTCATAACTGAGGAGGAATCAGGTAGAGTACTACAAGGGTAGTGCCTCCATGGTGGGGAAGGTGTATGCTATACTAAAGGCTGCTCTGGTCTTGCTTATCAGATAATTAAAATGAAACACACAAGAATCAAACTGTTTCCAACAAACTGAACCATGTCCCAGAAAAAGCCCATGAATATTTTTTAGACTACAAAAATAGGCAGCACCCAAGAAGGTTAAAATTCACAATATCTGGAGCACAATAAAAAATTAGCAAGTATGGAAAGAAGCTGAAAAATACCACCCATAGTGAGAAAAATTAATCTACCAAAATTGACCCAGAAATGAAATAGATGATAAGATTAGTAGACAAAAGATTTACTGTTATTGTACAATAACAAAACGACAAAAAACATAAAGCATCTGTGAGCTGTGAGACAACTTTAAGTAACAAAATAGATGCTAATTAGTGTCTCATAAAGGGATAAACAAAGGTAAATTATTTGAATAAATAATGACTAGAATCATCCAAAACTGATGAAAACTATCAACCCACAGATCCAAGAAATTCAACCATCTCCAGCATGAGAAATCTGAAGAAAATTAAACAAAGGCACAGTATAATTGAATTGCTTAAAAACAGTGATAAAATAAATATTTTAAAAGTAGCCAGAAAAACGACAATACAAAGAGAACAAAGCTAAAGATGAGAGCAAATTTTAGTAGAACAGTGTCTTTAAAGTAATGAAAGAAAAAAATGAATAAAACATCAAACTGGTAACTTAGAATTAATTATCTGGAGAAAAATTTTCAAAAAATGTGGTGAAAAGCTTTTCCAAACATACAAAATCTGAAAGAATTCATCAACAGCAGACCTACACTATTAAGAATGTTAAAAAAAAAAATCCTTCAGTCAGAAGAAAAATGACACCAGAGGGAAATAAAGATCTACACAAAGGAATGAAGAGCACTGTAAATGTAATGATATGGGTAAATATAAATTTGTTTTCTTAGTACTCAAGTCTCCTTAAAATAATATCACTATGACTTTGGATAGCTGTTGGATAATACATAGCAACTAATTTTCCTGGCGATGGAAATTGCCTGTCTTGAAAGAGTCGAGAAAAAGTAACTATCTCTCAAGGTCTCTCAAGATCCTTTCTTCAACAAACCACCTCAAATTAAATAATGGTAGAGTGGTAGAAGTGAAAATGTCAGCCCTAGGATCTAAAATCCTCTATTTATAAAAATAATGGAAAATATTCTTTAGCATTTAATATCCTTTTTTCCACTATAGAATTTTAGAAATTTTTTGCAGTGTTCTGAAGTCCTCCTTCACTCATATATTTACTCCAACTTTCTCTATCTTGGAGTCCTTAAGATCTTTTGAAGAAAGTATTTCTCATCTCTTTATCCTGTTCCTCTACCTTACCCAATACACAATAATACGATCCTTTCATTTTTAAGAAATAGAGTCTGAACCGGCAAACACATTCACATCTCCAAATGTTCAATGCTAAAAACACAACTGAATACCACCGTATAGTTTTATTTACTACTCAATGAAAAATAGGTTACGTGTTGTTAACTCATTTATACGGTTTTCTAAAAACTATTAAGACACAGGCAGGACTATGCATAAAAATATGCATATTCTAAGTTACCAGACATTTCACTTTTGTTCCCGTGCCTCTTTCTAAGAGACTTCATCCATTTCCAATTCCAGTTGTTTCCACATGTCAACTTAATAGTTGTGTATAAAAGCAAGCAATTTTTACAACAACCAAAAAAAAAAAAAAAATCACATTAATGAACTTTTTAGTCTAAAAATCTTTGGAGGATATTTGTTATCTGCCCAGGCCCTAGGCGGCAAAAAACACTCTTGACATTTCATTTATGTATGTCATCATCCAAGGCTAATGTGTGTGTGTGTCAGGAGGTGAAAAGGTACAGAAAAGGAGAAGAATACAGAATTCAAGTTGGATCCATTACATTTATTCTCCAAGGAACTCCATTAAGAAACACAAAATCTGAATTTTTGTTAATGGAGTCATGTTAAAGCTGTTCTAGGGCAACACTTCTCATATCTTAAAGTGCATATAAATCACTAGGAAATCTTGCTAAAATATAGATTCAGATTCAGTGAGTCTGAGGTAGAACTTGAAATTCTGCATTTCTAACTAGCTCCCAAATATTATGGATGCTACCAGTCCGCAGACTAAACTTGAAGTACCAAGGAACTGGAGGTGATGTCCATTAACTGTTCAGATATGGAGAGTGGCTTGGCTTCCAATATTAGCCATAACTTGGACAATCTCTATGTGTGAAATGCCCTCACATATAGACACACGTGCGCGTGTGTGAAGGCACTTACACACCCCTAACGGTATCTTTAGCTGAACAGCTTTAGAGTAATACACTTAAGAGCAGGAAGATTATTCATATGATTTTTATTTTTACTTCCACATTTTGGATAATGCTGATTGCATGGCAAAATCAACTTTTATTGACTCATTAAAAATTAGAAAAATCTAAAAAGGCAGATTTCAGGGATGTTTATATGAATTGGCAAGAATTATTTCCTAGCAATCAATTGTGTTTGTTAAATTTCAATAATGTTTAGTGCAGTCTCTAATTGGCAGATTCTATGTTCTTGGCAAAGATAAAAAGCCCTGAACTTTATTGCTTTAATGTTTGCCAGATATTCTTCAAATTTTAACTATCAAAAAGTGACATGAAATAAATGCATGGTCCTCAGATTTAGAGGACTGATGTTACCATATGGCACATTTTCCAAGATACAGTTCCATATTCTGGGGTTAAAAAGTTCTCATTTTAAATTCATTGTTTGCTATTTTCATTGTAAATATACAGTCAAGATATTCCAGCCCAGGGCGGTTGTCAAGGATGGCAGTCCGGGGAGTCCAGGTAGCAGTTTCTCCATTCTGACCTTATAACTAAGCAGATGCCATATCAAGATAGCAAGGAATTGATGCAGGCATGAAAATGTGCCCAGGATTTCTTTTAATCCTGTATTGTAAGGTGACAGAAATGGAAACAATTGCCTTTGAAAGAAGAGCTTATTAATTACAGTTCCAAAGAGAATAGGGCATGGCACACCATGTAGGGCCATGTGGGAAGGTACCAGGGTCAGTCAGGAGAAAGAGAAGGAAAAAGATAAAGAAGGAGCAGAAGAAAAAAGAGCAGAAGGCAGAAGGAAAAAGCACCACCCAGATCTTTTATTGTGATTTCCCTGGGAAGGAATAAGAAAAGACTGTCAAGTTTGAGCAACTTTAGGATCAGAGAGTTTAGTTTGAATACTTTCTCTGGGCTCTGGGATATATGCGTGGTCTCCAGTTGTTCAGTATTTGGCCCTAGGGTGATTTCATAAAGGAGGAATATTGGCTTGGTATCTGAGAGTTAGATGAAGGAGGTGGTTGGGCATAAAGCTTTGGTTGTGTTGATTTGTAAATAACAGAAATTCTAGCAGGCAAGTTCTTTATTATCTCTGGGAATTAGCTAACTCTGGGAGGTGCAGTCTCTCCCAGGCTAGGCAAGATCCCAAGGAAATTAACACATAACAAAATACAGAAAGTAGAGAACATCATCAGTACAATACATTAACCAGAAAGAACAAATATTGACTAACCGTATACAATTTTTTCTGAATGTCAGTGAAATGGGTTGTGACCTCAGAAATCATCTTGATACACAGATGATTGTGCAGCAGTCAGGGTAAACAAAACTTTCCTGAATTTAGTTTTATTACTTTATATCCTAGGCAAAAAAATCATATTCTCTGACAAAATAAAAATCAGAATCATTATTAATTTTTCATGTCCTTCTTTTATGTTTTTATAGGAGGAACAGTAATCTCATCCTTTAGCTCATATAATCCATTCTTTCCTTAAATTACTATTTCTTTTAATGAACTTAAATTCAAAAGACAGGAAGTAGAAGGGAAAAAAAATCGATCTTTTTTTTTCCATCCTAGAGAGAGGATTATTTCATGAGAAACAAACATTTTTATGCACAGCACAAGGTCCTAAAAGAAAATTCATCTTTTTTTCTTCATTTTTTTATTGATACATAATAATCATACATATTTATGGGGAATATGTGATATTTTGTTACATGCATACAATGTATAATGATCAAATCATGGTAATTAGTATATTAATCATCTTGAACACTTAACATTTCTTTATGTTGTGAACATTCCAAGTCTTCTCTTCTAGCTGTTTTAAAATACACAATAAATTATTGTTAACTACAGCCACCTTACTGTGCTATCAAATACTAGAACTTATTTCTTATATCTAATTGTATTTTTATACACATTAAACAGCCTCTCTTCATCTACCTCTCCCACCCACACCCTTCCCAACCTCTGGTAACCATCATTCTACTCTCTACTTCTGTATGATACACATTTTTGGCTTTGACGTATGACGGAGAAAATGCAATATTTGTATTTTGTGTCCAGCTTATTTCAGCTAACATAGTGTTCCCAGGTTTATCCATGTTTCCATGAATGACAGGATTTCATTCTTTTTTATGGCTGAGTGGTATTCTATTGTGTGTATACACCACATAGAAAATTCATCTTTGTTCTCTATTTGAGCTGTGAGAAAAATAGAAAGATACCGATTCCTGTGGCAGAATATAAATGCTGAAAATGGACAGAATAAATATTGACACTAATAAATTAATCCAAATATTACATTGTGTTTCCTGATCAAAATTATTCCTGAATAATATATCATGTCATATTTTTAAAATATTAACCATACGATTACATTTTATCTTTATTTGTGTAAAATAAATATGTATATAAAAGCATGAACCTCTCAGAATTGATTAATATTTTTCTTAATAGTCTTCTGCTTTCTGAATATATTTCAGTTTTCCTTCCACTAATATTTAAAGTCCACAATTTTGTGAAATCTTCTGATTTCAAAATATGCTTCCAGAACTACATTAGACATTCATGATCATTTAAATATTTCAATTATCTTTATTTCACCAGTTTTTTGACTTTTGAATTCTCTCTTTTCTGCTTATGAACTTACTTTTATTCTGCCTTCTCCATCATTTCTCACAAACACACTCCCTCTCTTTACCTCTGTGTCCCTCTTCTTTATCTTCTGGCCTCTGTGCTGTCACCCCCATATCCAACTTTACTCAGTTTTATAATATTCCACTCTGTTTTAGCCTGTCAATAAGCTTAAAATATTCCAAATGTGCCCATCTAACTGAGACTTTCATATTTTGGCAAAACTAGTCAAGGAACAGTATAATTACAAAGAATGAAGAAATTCCACATAGTAATACAGAAAATGCTAGCAATGCGCTAGGATTATAAAACAAGTTGCAATACCCCATGCAAAGTTATAACCTGATATATGTTCAAAAATATTTAACTATATGAAGAAATGTAAATATCTATGATTTGTATACGTACAAAAAATACAAAAGGATATCCACCAAACAATTAAAGTGCCATCCAATGGCCTCAAACCCTAACAGGGAATGAGGGATATTTTTATTTAATTAATGAATAAAATATAATTAAATAATTTACTCTATCAGTAATCATTTCTGATTAGGAATGTGAATGTATGTGTGTGTGTATATATAGAAGTTTTTAAATTAGGAACATGAATTAATTTTTAAATAATTTATACGGAAGACAGCAAGGCTAAATTTCCAAAAACTAAAATGAAGAAAACCTTTGTAGAAACTGATTCTCCTGGTTATTATTATAGCTGTAAATCACAAAAGGTGAATTCTCAAAGCAATGCCTCATAATAACTTCTAATAACCTAATTATAGTCTTTGCTCTGCCCACCACTCACACAAGTAATTTTACATTTGCATTGCTAATAAACATACTTAATAAAACGGTATTTTAAGTTATTTATTAATAGCACATGTTCCTGCTTCTATAAAGCTTTTTCAGGATGTACTTAAAGTTTATTTTGGAAAGCCTTTAATTTACTTTTGGTGCATCTAATTTCATTAAAATAAAAGCTCTATACCACCACATTTTAATATTTTGCTTGAAATTTTTTCTACAGATCATTAAACTGCAAATATATTCATCCATTCAATTAGTAATATTAAGTTCCTACTAAGTCCTTAGAACAGTTTTAAATGAAAAGGATACTGTGCTATGTCCCTGATTTTTAGGGTCTTACATATTATATTTTGTTAGGCAAAAATATACAAGTGACTAGATGTATAAACAAGATACAGTTAAATAGTGATGACATTATGAAGAAAATAAAATGAGGAGGTATGATAGACGAGGGCTGGGACCACAGGGAATGCGAAAGCAGATTCCATAAACGGAGAGTCTCAGTGCAGAAGTGTAGACAGGAACAAGCAGGGGCTATGTCACCCAGTGATTACAGATATTGGTCAGGATTTTGGAAACAAAGGAGCTAGAAATAGAAAGTCTTTGAACTGTGTTTGAAAGCATAGTTATGTTTTATGTCTTTTAAAAAGATAATATTGATTATTGTTTGAAGAATGAATTTTAGGGTAAAAATCAAAGAAAACCCCCAAGTTAAGAGACAATTAATATACTTCTGTTATAGAAGACAACTTAATCCTCTCTCAAAGAAAAGTGCCCAAGTCTCTGGAGACTTAACAAAAGCAAATCTTGATTTTGAAAGGGAATCAAAGTCTAAAGGAAATGACTGCTTCAGAATTCACCAGTGGTGTTGAAGCTTTATCCTGTGTTCATGTGAAATCCTGGAAGTGGCAACATCAGTAGGATGTTTAATACTCCAACAGAAAGCCAGGAAAATGAAGACAAAGGCTTTGGGAAACAAGATCTGGGAAACAAGATCGCCTGAGAAAGGGGAATCACAAACAAGGGAGATGGGAAACCCCAGTCTCTGTGCTTGAACTTCAGCCAGTTCACTGGTTAATTCTCCGAGCTATGCATATGTGAGGCACACCAAAAGCAGCTTGTGACCAAGCTCTGAGCTTGCACCCACCTGAGATATGACTGATTTCAGTTTCCATGTAACCAGTGACTTCCTGTTAAACAAAAATATCAACACATTTCATAGTAATGTGTGTGTGTGTGTGTGTGTGTGTATACACACATAACACTACCACATAACACTATTTCCAAAATATAATATGAATTGCTCAGAGCAGAAAGAGGAAAGGGATAGGAAAATGTGACCCACATTTAGGGAAAGGATAATCAGCAGGAGTCAACGTAAAATAATCTAGATATTGGAATTATCAGAAAAGAATTATAAAATGGCTATTTAAACAATGCTCTGTCAGGAACTGGAAAATAAGTACTCAGTGAAATAGAAAATATGAAATCTCAGCTAGAATAGGAAATACAAAAAGAATAAAATTGGAAATTTACATACTGAAAAATACAATATCTAAAATAAGAAATCACTGAGTAGGTTTACTACCAGAATGAAAATAATAGTGGAAAATGTCAGTCAACTTGAACATAAATTAATAGAAATAATCCAATCTAAAAAAGAGGAAAAAAAAGATGGTTTTAAAAAAGGATAAGAAGAGCACTAGAGAGTTATGGAATGATTTTAAACATGATAATTAGAGTTCCAAAGGAGAAGAGAGATAGAATGGGTAGCAAAAAAAAATGTTTAAGTAATGGCAAAGAGCTTGCTAAAGTTGATAAAAAGACACAAATTCACATAGATAGGGCCAGTGACTCTCATACAGAATAAATTCAAATAAATCCATTACTAATCACATTATAGATAAACTGTGAAAAACCAAAATTAGAAAGTGAGCAGTCGGGGGAAAACAAGTAACAAACTATTCAAATGACTCACAATTTCTCATCAAAAACCATGGAGGCACTTTTGGAATACACAAGACAGGTATTCGTCCTTCGTGTTCTTTATAGCTTGTGATTAGCATGTAGTTATATAATTAAAAAGGAGTGTGTGTTTTTGTCTTGTCCTTGTCCTAGCTTCTATGTGGAATTTTTGTAATTGCAGCCTTCATCTTGTTTTGCTTTATCAAACATTGTTTAGGGAAAGGATATATATGACTGCCATTCCTAGTTGTGTGACACTGGTCAAGTTTTAATTTTCTGAACTGCAATATATGCATAATGATTCCTAACTCACTGGATTATTGGGAAGAATTAAAGTGATAACATGTACAAAAGTTGAGCATGGTGCTAGGGTATACAAAGTCACCAAAACATGTTAATAATTGATTCCCATGAAAAAACTTTATCTTTCAGATAAAATAAATTCATCTATTTATTAACTGTATTAACAAGGGCTGAATGTCTTAGCTTCAAGAGTGCTATATAAATGGAAATAAGAATTACAGCTTTGCTAATTGTCGTAGTCCACTGGGCTGCTAAAACAAATACCATAAGCTGGGGTGCTTATAAACAAAAGAAGTGTATTTCTCACGGTTCCGGAGGCTGAGAAGTCCAATATTAAGGCACTAGCAGATTCAACGTCTGGTGAGGGTCCACACTTTTCATAGACAGACATCTTCTCCCTGTAACCTCACATCATAGCAGGGTTAAATGTGCTCCCTTAGGCATATTTTGTAAGACATTACACTATCCCATTTATGAGGGCAGAGTTCTCATGACCTAATGACCTCCCAAAAAGCCTCACTTCCTAATACCATTTCCTTGAAGGTTAGGATTTCAACACCTGAATTTGGTGGGGACACAAACACTCTGATCATAGCACTAACCATTTTCCATTGTTCTTTCCTGAGATAAAATTTGGTCTTTACATGTAAAGTAGCATCTCAGTTTATTTTGATAATTTATAGGGCCTGTGAATGTGCATAAATCTAGTCTAACAAAAATTCTCACAGTAAACTTGAAGAAAAAAGAAAGATGATATATAATCTTCAAATTCACTATCAATATGATGAGTCACCTCAAGTTATTCTTACTCGGTTTATACCCATTCTCTCTCTCTCTCTTTCTCTTTTTCCCTTTCTCTTTCTTTGTCTCTCTGACTATACATATATATATATATATATATGAGTACATGAGTCTACATTAGTAAATATGTATAGTTATTATCACTATGTATATAGTGTATACATAGTAAGAAGAAATATATATATATATTCCTTGTTCTTTACAGTAGTTTGTTTACAACTTATTATAGTCAAGCGTAACAAGAATATAAATCAATTCAGTAGGAGAAACATTTAATTTATAATAAATTAAAACTTGGACCAAAAAAATGCCTGAGTGGATATTGTCAGAATCAATCAATTTTAATTGCCTGGAATGAAATAGTCATTTTATGAAAATATGCCTTTGTAGAAGTTTATGTTTATCATGATTATAAATAATGGTCATGATTATATTACCTGAAAATGCTATATTATTAGTTTCATAAATACTGCCTCTCAGCATAATGCCATTTTAGTAGAATGGAAGGAGGTATGTTAGTAATTTCATTTGTCCAATATTATTACTATATTTGTCTTTCCTTAAGTAGAAAACAGTGTAATGAAGTGCACATTTACCATTAACATTTATAATCTTTAAAAATTGCCTCCAGAAATGATTAACTATCAAGCAATATTATTATTTTATTCCTAGAAATACCTAAGGATGAACATCTTCTGGTAAAATGAGAATGAGAATAGATTATAATGTAAACTAACCATGTTTTATAAACATTAAAACCACTCAAATACTAGTAAAGATATTATTAGAAAAAACAGTTCATAATGAATAAATGTATAATATATGCAGTTTCACTCTTGGAATCTATACAATGGCACTATTGGTGCATTTATTCCCAGAAATTTTTTAAAACCTGTAGTAGCAGAAAATCTTACCAAAGTATTTTCTAAATAATTTGAGGTGTATTTTCCATAATCCTTCAGGAGTGGAGAAAAATTAACCTCTAAGGATGAAGAAACTTGATTCTGTCTCCTAATTCTTCAAAATATTAGACTATTTCAGCCATCCTATTGTGACAGTTCTACAAAAAATAGAAATAATCAGTTAGATAATTCTTTAGTTCCCAAGCAGATTTTAAGTTCGTTTATTAAAATGCTATGTTTCCCAGAGATATATATGTAGATCATATTAATATATATACATATATATGTGTATATACATATATGCACACTTGTGCTGGAGATATATGTGTGTCTAAAAAATGTAATATTTCACAAAAGTTCTCAACAAGCTAGAACATGTCATTATGTAATGTAAGTGGCAAGAACAACAATTTTCTTGATTATTAACGGGTAAAATACTGATATGTTTTTCAGGACATCATTGCAAGTTAATTCAGTTCTGTGTGTCCTGGTTTTATTCTAGCCCTTATGGTTCTCTTCCTCTCCCAGACACTGACCTGATCCTTTGAGCAGTCACTAATACTGCTCTTACTGGAGTGTGAAAGTATTCTGCTTTCATCTCTTCATCAAATGTCTTAGTCAGTTCTGTGCTGTTATAACAGAATACCTCAGACTGGGTGATTTACAATAAATACAGATTTTATTTCTTACAATTCTGGAAGCTGGGAGGTCCAATATCAAGGTGCCAGCTCTGGGGAGGACCTTTTTGCTCCATCATACCATGGTGGAAAGCAGAAGGGCAAAACAGTATGGGGGCAAAGCAGGGAGAACTCATCCTTTTATCAGGAACCCACTCCCAAGATAACTGAAACCACCTTTACAAATTGATAAAGCAGTGCAAGGCAAGAACTATGGTAAAGGCCTAGCTAAAAATAAGGCACAGGCCCAGCAAAAAATAATGATAATATTTAGCCACTGTTCCCCATTTACTTCTCTATAATTGCCACTCTGGAGCCACATAGCTGGTGATCATAAAAATTCGTAGCTTTCTCCATAGATAATATCACCATTTTGAAACCTAGGGGTAGTTTCTGAGATACCTTTTAGATCCCACATTCCAGTGGAATGGCTGACCCATCCAGACCAGTGTCCCATACTGAGGAATTGACTCAACTGTTCTTGTGACCCCCAAAAAAACTTGATCAGCAAAAAAGACAATTTCTACAACCCTATGGTTCCAGCCTGAACCCAGCCAATTAGCAGACACAATTTCCTATGCCAAATTGTTTTTAAAAACCCCATCTCCTAAATTCTTGGGGAGGAAGATTTGCAAAATTCTTCCCATCTCCCCACTTATTACTATGCAGAATAAACTCTTTCTCTGCCATAAACCCTACTGTTTCAGCGTATTGGCTTCCTCTTGGGCAGGGGACAAATGAACCTAGTCGGACAGCAACATAAGTAACCGACTTCTGTGATAGGGACATTAATCCATACATGAAGGCAGAGCCCTCATGACCTAATCACCTCTTAAAGGTGCCACCTCTCACCACTGTTGCATTGGGGATTATGTTTCTAACACATGAACTTGGCGGACACATTCAAACCAGAGCATGAGGTATACTCATTATACTGGAACTCCAAGTGACAGCCTATATCATAAGTTATCCATTAGTATTCCAGCTCTAACAGTCCTTTCTCTCACATTTTCTTCCCCACTGGAGAACTTAAGGCAAGCTTATCCAAAGGCTGGATTAGTGTAAACTAAAGGAAATCCCAAAATTGACAAGAAAGTTTACAATTTACACAGCTTATTGAATTAAGCATTATTGACTCCAAATAACATACTTACTCATATAGACCAAAATGCATCACATATTTACATCTAGTTTCTTAGATGTCCATGTGACCAAACACAATATGAGCTAATGAGTGAAGACCTTCATGAACTGGCAGCCTGTTCATCTTATTTTAGAGTTTCTTCCTTGGAGACGAGAAAAAAAGAATCCATATTAGGTGATCAGGTGTCCTCAAAACTCAGAGCATTTACTTTTTTCTTGTTTTCTCAAGTTATTTACAAGCTTACTGTCATTTCTTTTACACACCTTAAAAATACTTCAGATAATATCTAAGACTATATTGCACATCCGTTTAATGGGCCTTTATGATCTGCCATTGCTGACGTACTATGATTTTCAAGAATTTAACAGTTTGTTAGTGTGGTTGGAAAAATCCAAACTCTGAAATAATTTAAAGAGGTTTATTCTAAGCCAAATTTGAGGACCATGACCTGGACGGAGCCACACTCAAGAGTCTTAAGCAAGTGAGCTTGCTGTGGTTGAGTTACAGTTTGGTTTTTGTACATTTCAGGGAGACAAGAATTACAGGTAAGGTCATAAATCAATACACGGAAAGCATACATTGGTTTGGTCCGAAAAGGCAGGACATCTCAAAGTGGGGTCTTACAAGTCGTAGGTGGGTTTAGGGATTCTTTCATTGACAATTGGCTGAAGGGGTTAGGCTTTCTTTAAAAGACCAGGAGTCAGTGAAAAATAATGCTTGAGTTAAGATAAGGGTCTTCTATCTTTCATGTGATGTTATACTGGAATCGGGTTGGGAAATAAACCACATCATAAAAACCTGTTTAGTGAGATTTTATCATTTGTAGGCATGACTAATCAGACCCCCCGAGAAAGGAATTTTTGGGCAAAAAAAAGATCAGACATCAGTCCTCATTAGTAATTAACCACACAGACATATCCATAGTTATCCATTATTTCAATGCAAATAGGTGATCAGTTCCAATTTTTTCAAAATTACTACATCATAATGTAAAAATGTGTCTAAAACTGGACACTGTATATTATTTACACTTTCAACTTCTATTTAGAGGAAATACGTTAAAGAAAAGCAGTAGGAGGTAAAAACTGTTGTAGGGGTGAGGGGAAACGTGCCTTTTCCCGGGCAAGTTCACTAAAAGATCAACTCACAATTAAGGCAGATTAATAAGAGAAATGTTTATTTACCAATACCATGTGCATGGGGAGAATTACATAATGATTACCCAACATCCCAATGAAGTTCGTTTTATTCCTGTCTTTTTGGAGGGGGGCGAAATGAGGAGTACAGGTAATTCTGTTTAGGGGTGACAAACGGTGCTAGGAAGGACAAATGGATGGGGGCAAGAGATTGACTTGTAAATTATTCTCTTTGTAAATCAAATTAACCTGAGGGACAAGTATAGTGTTTAAAATAAGTTGGGCCAGGTCTGCTTGCATTCTTGATTTTCTTTCCTGCAATATATTGAGATAACAGGGAGAGAAGGGAGGTCAGTTGCCCCTTTGATCTTTCGATCAGGTCAGTCCCCTTTATGCAGATAGAGGGGAAGCCCCCTCCAATGCTTTGCTGATATCAAGGGCCTGCAATTCAAAGTATTCTTTATACCAAGGAGTCATATTTTGGGGTGAAATTTCCTGAGCTCCTTCAATGTTTTATGGTGTTCAGTACCTTTATGCTGTGAAAGCTGATTATCTCAGTTAGAAATTAAGAGCAAAGACAAAAAATAGTATACCTAATGTGTCTCAGAACTAAACTGTGACATAACCTAGATAGGGGTGTGGAACCTGTGGCCTTCTAGTTTCTTAAGTGTGGCCTTTTGACTGAACCCAAATTTTACAGAACAAATCTTTTTATTTTTATTAATACATTTTTGTTTGTCTTCTATATTTTAATTTTATTTTTAGAATTAGTGTATTTAAAATATCAAAGAATAAAATAAGTTTCAACAAAATAATCCTCCCAGATTGACACAAACAATTAGAACATTAGTAAGCTACAAAGGCTAAATTGATGGCTGCTAAGCTCATGATTTACTTCTAGCTTCTCCTGCATGACTGGCGCCACTACAGCATGAGGCTGGCTGGTGAGAGTTTATAGGGTGGCGTACTTCAGTCTGTTATCAGCTTTTGACAGTGGCGCACTGCATTTCTGTTTGATGTGGAATTTGTGAATAGTTGCACAGCTTAAATTTTGTCTGTATACCGCCCATTATGTCAAAGAAGACCAAGAGAATGCTAAAGAAAGAAAAAAGGTCTTTTTAAATGAGGATTGGCAATTGCAATATTACCTTGTTTTTGCTAAACATAAGATGATTTTCCTGCTTTGTGATAATCGAATATCAACATTAAAGAAATTCAATGCTCATCAGCATTGTAATACTCATAAACACCACAAATATTTTAAATTGGAGGGAGAGGCATGAAAGGTTGCATTGCAGAAATTAAAAGATGAAAAGCAAATGCAAAGACAATTCTTAAAAGCAACAATAAGACCTGGAAATAATGCCACTAAAGCAACTTATAAAGTAGCTTATATACTTGGGAAAAAAGGGAAGCCATTCAGTGATGTAGAAATTGTGAAAAAAATGCATTGTTGAAGTTGTAGGATACTTAGACCTAGATAACATTTCAATGTATGAACAACTGCCTCTTTCAAGGAGAACCATACCTGAGCAGTGGCATGAATTAACCTTCAACTTAACAGAACAACTTCATGCAATACTTCAAAAGGAAAATATATATTATTCAACCACTTTGGATGAATCAACTGATGCTACTGACTCAGTGCAGGTTTTATACTTCATTAGGGTCATAACAGATGATTTTCTTTGCTATTGAGAGTTCCTTGCTTTGTTCACTACTGCAAACAGCACATGGGAAATAGACATCTTCAACAACTTTCAAGATAAATGTCATGAAGTTGGACTGAATTTGGTAAATTTAGTGAGTGTAAGTATAGATGGTGTGCCTTCCATGACAGGAAAACATAAAGGGTTTATTGCAGAGATTAAAAAAAAGTATTAACAGACCCAGATACTCTCATTTCTTTTCCTTGTATCTTGCATCAGCAAAATCTCTGTGCTAAAGCTACCATTTTAAGTGACACTTTGCAACAAGTTATAAGTATTGTTAACTATATTCATGCAAAAGCAATAAAGTGTCCTCAGTTTCACAACATGCTAAAGTTGAACAAAGGTAGGTATTCAGTGTGGATTTGCCTTATCATTCTATTGCAGGGACAGGTGTTAGCCAAAATTTTATCTCTGCAAGAACAGATAGTTGAATTTTATGAAGAATAGAATCAGCAATGTGAATGGTTGAAAGAAGATTTCTATAGGAATGCAACATTTCAGTGTGATATCAGCATGTCAGATCAAAATGACTTCAATATTTCATTGCAAGGTAAAACTAAGTCTACATATGATATGTGGCAAAAAATCCAAGCATTTTGACAAAAAGCTATCTTTTTTCTAAATGCTTCTTCTTCAAAAGGAAATTTTAAATGAACATTTTCCCCAGTTAGCAAAGGTCATCGATGAGCAGGATGATATATATGAGTTATTTGAAGAATATGCAGCTGTTATAAATCCATTAATTAGAGAATACAGTGAAAGGTTCACCAACTTTGAGAATCATGACATGACACTCAAATTAGCATTTCAGCCTCATCTAGTTGATATCACCAAGGCACCTAAAAAACTACAGATGGAATTGATTGAACTCTCAGTAGATGACATTTTAAAATCTTTGTTTGATGCGAAGAAAGATCCAAGTGACATGAGGAAAAATGCAGTAGAATACCCACCCACACCTTTGGCAACATGCCCCAAAAATGCTTTCTTGCTTTTCAACCACTTGCTGCAAATCCACCTTCTCCTACCTAACCCAAATCAAGATGCCGTTAAGGTCACAAATGACTGATACCCATCTAGAGGATCAACAGAAACTGTGGACTTCCATGTTGCAACCAAATATTCAAATGCTTTCCAACAAAAAGCAGACACAACAAAGTTGTTAAAATGTTAGTTTACTTTAAAATGAACAAATAGTTTTCATTTTTTGAAATTATTAAGTACATTGTCATTAGATTTTTACAAAATAATGTATATTTTTTACGTATATCTAATTGAAGTTTCTTGAATGCAGCCTTAATTGGATTACAGCTAAATCGATGCAGTTTTCCAACATGAAAATGTTCCCTCCTTCTGTATAGACAGTGAGACAGAGTGAGGGGTGGAGTGGCCAGAGCTTTACCACAGATCTCCAATAAAGAAAAAATATGGAGAGAGTTCTGTCACTTCAGAAGGCCCAGAGTTATATATTTACCTGCAGGGGATGATCATGAAGGTGGTTTTTCCAGGACGAGGCTTATCCATTGTACTCTGGATGTGCCGACCCCTGCCATTTCGCCAACTGTGGGAAACTCAACTGCATACTTTCACTGGAGACATTAAAATTCTTCCTGGGAGGTGGCTGTGTTCCTGAAGGTCTTCTAGATCAACATCATTTCATGTGAGGTCTACAGATCATTTCCTGCCTGCAAACGGTACCTAACCCACAGTGAAATAAGTACAGAAATGGGGGCAAACATTTGAAACAAATGTCTATACACCAAAGCTTCTTGGTGTATAGACCAGCTTCATGGACTGGCTTCTTGTTTTGCTAAATAGTTTTGTTGGGGGATAACCATACTGTTACCAAAAACTCAGCACTTGTCCTCGAGGCCACATCAGAAGAATGAGAACAGGTGTTTTGAGTTGAAGGAAAGAGAATTTTTATTACTTTGCTGGCAGAGGAGGAAAACTGGTAGACCTTCTTGTCTCAAAAATCCAAATTTTCCTGAACATAGGCAGAAATACAGAGCTTTTAAAGGGAGTTCCCTCAGTTCTAGGCTATTGTGGGTAACTATTCTAATTGTCCCATCTTTGCCAAAGACAAAGCCTGTGAACTCCACCAGTGCCCACTACCCACCGCTTGGGATAAGAACAAAAGTCCTTCTCCCTGCTCCTCCTTACCACTGGCCTGAGGCAGGGATGCAGGTTTCAGTTTTCAAAAAGAGTGGGGGAAGTTTCAAAGAGACAGCTGCCTATTTTTTTCTCTAGGCCATTCCCTGTTACATGTTCCCCACTCTCAATTTTGTGCTTCCATATCTATGGGAGGAGGGACAACTACTCTATTACAATACCTATTCATTTACCAATAGTCTATGGCCAGTTTGAGCTTCAGAAGCAGAGTTGGTAGTTAGTTGTGACACAGACTGGATAACCCATACAGCCTAAAACTTTTACTATTGAGGGCTTTACAGAAAGTTTTCCAAACCTCCACTTCATTCCCCATTTAGAAACATTTATAGCAATTTGACATGGCCGTGACATCTAAGTGTATGATTATTTTTCTAGGTTTTTAATTTCGTTTTGGTTTTGGTATTTTACAAATTTATGGTTTCACAATGGATTGGCAGATGGGAAGCAAAAATAAATAAATAAATAAAATTTAAAAATAAATAAATAGGTGAAAAGCAGGCTTTCAATACAGATATTTTATGAAGTTCTATTGTACATCAGATATATTTCATGACAGGGCAAATCCGTTTATAAAATTCGCTTTATTTTGGGCCACTGATGTTTATTGCCTAGCATTAAATCCGATTCAAAGGATGAGTCAAAGTTGTCCTCTGGCTGGACTCGCGCTTTTCCAACACTTTTTTTGTCATAATAACAGTTTGTTGCTGTCGATTGCTATTGTGAAAGCAGATTTTTTTTTTACACCAAGATAATACTGTTGCACAATAAATTTTCCAATTTATATGCTGTTTGAGTAACATTTTAGATCTTAAAGGATGTCATTGCAATACAAATTTATAGCATCTGCATGTAAATTATGTTGATTATGAATTCCCAACATGAGTAAGACCAACATAGATCTGATGGAAATTCATTTAACCTAACAAGAACTTAGCATATGTTTCTTATTATTAAAAATGCGTTTGGTTTATCTACAAACCTGCTCATTTATAATGCAAAATGTAGACAAAATTTCAGCAGAAAGTTGATGAATTCCTAACATTAACACTTAAAGTAGCAGCAGAAAATATATTTGCAAGACAATGTAAAATATTGTATTGTATTACCTGATTGTGTGTTAACAGAAAAAATAGTTTAAAAATGTATTATATGATAAAACTGCATAGAACCACACACACACACACAAATACAAAGTGCACATAAAACTTGAAATCTGAATAAGCTCTGTGGATTTTATCAATGTTGATTTCCTAGTTTTGATATCGTATTTTAGTTATATGAGATGTTACCACTGGGGGAAACTTGGTTAAGAGAACTGTGTACTTTTTTTTCTCCTACGAAACTATAATTATATCAAAATGAAAAGCTAAAAAATGTGTTAAATTATTAAACTATATTGTTTTAATAAAGTTTGATTATGAGTAGTTTATTACCTAAAAAAATATTTAGGTATGATTTGAGAGAGGAAACCAATAGCTTGTTTTCCTCAAGGATTTCAGTTATCTTGATATTATTGTATTACAAATGTTAGGTAGATAGTGAGGGATTTGGGTCTCCTAGGGATGAAATTGGGTGCTGTTGCCTTGATACAATTTCCCCACCTGGGAAGAAGGACAACGGTGGGCCCCAGGCCCCCATCTTGGTCCTGTCCCACCCTAATCCTTTCCTGAGGGACTGCCATAACTGTGGAGGAGGGAACACCCTACGAATCTGCCGATTATAGATCAGCATGCCAGCTGCAAAAGAACTCAGAGGACTCTCTACCCCACGAGCCAAGCAGCATAGGTACCATAGAGTTCAGAAATTGAACTAGAACAACCTGCATGCATGGTAAGACTCAGGTCATGCAACTTCCAACTTATCCAGTCAAAGTGGTTCTATGATGATGTCTGAGCCACTAGGGAGGTCCCAATCCAGGCACTATAAAACAAGATGCAGACCATAACCAGCCCCTTCTTTTGCACCGTTCCTTTTGCTCTCCCTTTGCTGTGACAATGGGTCCAGTTGTCATCTGTGACATATCTATCACACACTGTAAATCTATATCTTGTTCTTGTTCTACAATCCTATCTTTCTCTCCTCAATAAACTTCATTTCCGTGCTTGCCTTACTTTGGTGTGTCTGGTCACTCTTCAACAATGAGCATGCCAAGAACTGACATTTCACACCGTAACCTGAGAGAATCATTGCTTGGCAAGTCAACAACAGTTCAGGCTGACTAGGGGACGAAGACTTTTCTAACTTGTACGTTAAGTTTTGGTAACGGTGAGACTCACCCACCAGGGGGTCTTGGAGACTTGGAATTGATTTGGGAGTGGGCCAGGCTACTGGTTTGACTTTTGTATTTCTCTGAAAGGGATGTAAAAATTCTAATCATTATCTAATTAATGATCCAACCAAAGGATAGTAAACATCCCAGGTCCTTGCTTAAAATTAGTCACTATTAACCTACTTGTAGATAATTAAGAATTAATATTATTTTAGATTTAATTATTAGAGAATTTATAACCTAAAAATATGCTCCCACTGCATCCACAAATGATTTATTGGGACAATTGCCTTTTTGGTAATATAATGTAAAATATAGTTAAGTTAAAAGAAAAGTATACTTAGAAAGTATTATCGTTTTTATGTATGATTTTTAAACATACAAGTTATCAAAACTAAGACCAAAATAATCTGCTACGTGAAAGAAGTAAAAAGTAGCTCTTTAAGAAACACGGGAAACTTCAGTAATGAAGATAAAAAAAATTTTTGAAATTTCATGTAATCAGTTGAATAAGCTACTACTAAGAACGATACAATTTGTGACACATAGGTACTCACAGTGATATTTAAATACAATCATAGCTCTATAAAGATAATAACCAACTGACAATTATGTAGCCATTACTGGTCCAAATAGATCATGGACTTTTATACCAAGCATGAAAAAATAAATTTCCTAGAAATGGGGCAAAGATTTAAGCCAATAATACTGAAGATTAAAAAAAATTTTAATTTTAGAGGTCTGTTTATAGAAGTTTGTGTAGAAGCAGAGCAATATCAAACTAATTTAAGAGAAGCCATATACATTTAGAAATAAAGCAATTTTAGTGCATTAATTGTATTCTCCAGAATATAAGAATTTGCAATTGTTTCTTCTTATCAGAGTTAAGGCATGTGATTAAAGTATCTAGAAATTTAATTAAAGAGTGTTGGTGGATTGCTGTGAATAGACTTCTAATTTCAAAGGTACATCTTTGTAAAACAAACATTAATAATTTAACATTGTAAAAACTTATGAAGGTTACTAATTTGTAACTTTATCAGTTGAGATATTTAGACTTATATAAAAATCAAACATTAAAGCAAGTGTCAGAGAAAACACTTTTTCTCTTTTAACAGATCACAAACATCTCCATGTCAAACACTTCACTGAAATTTAAGAAAGCAGTGGAGTCTTTTTTTTATAGATAAAATGAACACATACAGCTTTGTGTTCAATTTTTGAGCAGGCCCGGACCACATAAAAACTATAATTGACATCATCCTGTTCCAAGTACTATGTTAAGAATACCTGTTAAACAGTGTTTTTCACTTAAAAATACCTTGCAAATGGAAACTGAGGACCATCAATACTTGAACAAGGCAATAAAAGTTATTTTCCTCAAAGATATTTAAAATTCATGATTTCAGCCTGCAGACCTTTGCTGAATAATGTTATATTTCATCTATATTCTATAAATTACTAAAACCATTATTTTTAACTGACATTTTTACACTATATAATTTTTGCTATTTTTAGTTCATTTATGAAGGCCCTCCTATTTATCAGGTACTAGTCTAGATTCTAAGGATAAGAAAAAACAAGACAGGCATAGTTCCTGCTCTCATGGAGCTTTAATTTTAGAGGGGGAGAAAGACAATAAACAATAAACAAATCAAAAATAAAATGACACATACTTGCTGTGAAGGAAATTAAGCAGAAACATGTGTTGGAGAATAGCCAGTCAGCTCTACAGAAAATTTGTCCAGGAAAGGCTTCGCTTAAAAGTGGGACGTGAGCTATCTATCTGCCTTACTAACTCAACCACATCCACCAAACTACTGGAAATAACTGAGGCTTTTACTGTCTGCAGTTTTGCCTTTTCCAGAATGTCATATAAATGACATACATATATAGTATGTAGCTTTTTCAGACTAGCTTCTTTGATGTGGCAAAATGCATTTAAGATTTATCCATGTCTTTTCATGGCTTAATAAAAAAAAAAACATTTCTTTTTATCACTGAATATAATAATATTTTATATGTGGATATACAACAGTTCCTTTATCCAAACACCTATTTATGATTATGAAAAAAGTTGCAATAAGTATGTACACACAGGTATTTGAACATAGTTTTGAAATCAGTTGGATAAATACATAAGAGCACTGTTGCTATATCATATGGTAAAACTGTGTAATTTTATAAGAAACTGCCAAAGAGTCTTCAAAAGACTCATGAGCATTAAATGAGAACTCCTGTTGCTATTCCCCCCACTAGCAGTTGGCATTGTCAGTTTTATGGATTTTAGCCAGTAGTAAATACTACTAATATTTACATAGTAGTATCTCATTGTTGTTTTAATTTACAATTCCGCAGTGATACATGATGTTGAGCATCTTTTCACATGCTTACTTGCCATCTGTTTATCTTCTTTGATGAGGTGCATCCAGATATTTTGCTCGTTTTTCAAGTGGGATTTTCATTCTCTTATTAATGAATTTTAAGACTTGTTTAAATATTAAATGCAAGTCCTTTAAGAAATGTCTGTTTTGAAAATCTTTTCTCCTAGTTTTTGGTTTGTCCTTTGATTTTCTTAATAGTGTCTTTAACATGGTAGGAGGTTGTCATTTTAATGAAGTCCAACTTAATTTTTTCTTTCATGAACCTTGCTGTTGGTGGTATATTTGAAACTCATCGCCAGATGCAAGGTCATATAGATTTTCTATGTTGCTTTCTTCAAGAATTTTTATGACTTTAGCATTCTACTTTCAGATCTATGCTACATTTTAAAGTTATTTTGTGGAAGTTGTAAGGAAGGTCTATGTCTAAGTTCATTTCGGCATATGGACATATAGTTGTGCCTGCATGGTGTATTGAAAAGGTTATCATTTCTGCATTGAATTGCCTTTCACCTTTGTCTAATACCAGCTGATCATATTTGCAGGGGTCTATTTCTTGCCTATCTATGCTGTTCCACATAAGTGTTTTTTCTAGTTTTTTACATATAGTTTTTATAATTATTTTGTTGCATTTTTACCCAAGTACTTTATTTCAAGAGATACAACTGTAAATGGTGTTGTTTTATTTTCAAATTTCAAATTCCAATTTTCCATTGCTAGTCTATAGAAAAGCGATTGACTTTGATATATTAATTTTGTATCCTGTGACCTTGCTAAGCTCACTTATTACTTCTAGGGTGATTTTGTCATTTCTTCAGGATTTTCTATTTTTAGACAATCATGGCATATGTGGAAAAAAAAAAACTTTTATTTCTTCCTTTCCTATGTGAATACCTTTTATTTCTTTTTTTTTTTTATTGTACTAGTTAAGACTTCCAATACAATGTAAGAGTGGTAAGAGAGAACATCGTTTTATTCCCAATCCTAGAGAAAAAGCATCCAGTTTCTCAGCATTAAGTATGACTTTATAGATGTTCTTTATCAAATTGAGAATGCTGTCCTGTATTTCTACTTTGCTCAGTTTTTTATCATAAATGAGTATTCAATTTTTCAATTGCTTATTCTGTGTCAATTGATATGATCACATGTTTTTTATTCTTTAGACATTTGTTAGGTAGATTACATCAATAGATTTTTGCATGTTGATCCATCCCTGAATACTAAAATAAATTCTACTTTGTTTATATATGTAACTTTTATAAAATTTTGCATTTGTTTCAGGAAATTAGGTAAGAAATACCACCTCTATTTCTATTTTCTGGAAGAGATTATGGAGAATTGATAACATGTATTATTTAAGTGTTTGGCAGAATTTACTATTCAAATCATCTGGCCCTGATGATTTCTTTTTGGAGGGTGATGAATTATTGATTCAACTTTTTAATTAATATGTAGATATTCATATTGTCTAATTATCCATGTATGAGATTAACAATTTGTGTCTTCCAAACATTTTTCAGTTTTATCCAAGTTATCAATTTTAGGTGCATGGACTTGTCTATAGTATTTCATTATTCTTTTAATGTCGATGAAATCAGAGTAATGGTTCCTTTCTTATTTGTGATGTTGATAATTCATATAGTCACTCTTTTCCTTCTTGATTAGCCTAGCTAGGGACTTATCACTTTTATAGATTATTTCAAATAAACAGTTTTTTTATTTTATTTATATCTTCTCTAGTTTACCTGTTTTTGATTTATTGATTTCTACTCTAATTTTTGTTTATTCTTTTCTTCTATATCTGATTAATTTGATCTTCCTTCTAAAGTTTCCTAAGATGGAAGCTTGAGTTATTTACTTAACATCTTTTTTTTTCTTTTTTAATAAGTGATTTTTCATCATTCATCCTCCTGCCACTCTCCTCTTTCTGAATCTCCGATGTCCATTATGACACTCCGTATGACCGTGCATACACATGCCTTGGCTCCCCCTTACAAGCGAGAACATGCAGTATTTGTTTTTCCCTTCCTGAGTTACTTAACTCAGGATGATGGCCTCCATTTCCATCCAAATTCGTGGCCGTTACTCTGATCTTGCCATCCCAGCCTCCAGAACTGTGAGAAATAAAGTCTTCTTGTTTATTCCACACAGTTTATGGCATCCTATTATATCAGCCCAAATTCACTAGCACTCTGATTCTCTCCTTACCCTCATCCAGTCTACTGATGAGCCCATGAAAGGCATTCTTCATTTCTGGTATGGTGTTTCTGATTCACAGTAGTTCTTTTTAACTCTTTCTTAGGATTTCCATCTCTCTGCTACATTACCTGTCTGTTCTTGAACGTTTCTTTTTCTTTTGGGAAATACTATGCACATAGTATTATGTGCATAGTATTTCAGACCATCCTTGGCCGCATAAGAATGGGCTTTGAGATTCCTTGATGATTTATCTTTCACAGAATCTAAAATATTGGCCACAAATTCTAAATCAGTGACCACATTTTTCCACTTTATAATTTTAATGTCAGATGGTAGAATTTACAGAATGCTGGTGCATCTAAAAATAGTTATCTTTTCAGCCAATTCTTTAATCCTAGATTAATTACCAGTCTTTAAAAGGTGAGTATCACATGTTATGTTTTTTGTAAAATAGCAGTTATAAATAGGTAACCTTAAAAAAAGATTTTAAAAGAAAATAAAAATCTCAGGACCACCCTCACCAAATCCTTATGCAGAAAGAAAGGTGAAGCCCGGAGTCTGAGTCACACAATGTAATGTCCTCCAGGTTTATCCGTGTTGCTACAAATGATAGGATTTTAATCTGTTTTATGGTTGAAGAGTATTTGACTGTGGATACACACCACATTTCCATTATCCATTCATAAGTTGATGGACAACTTTACTGAATTCATTGATCGATACTAAGAATTTTTTGGGTATTCTTTAGGATTTTTTTGTATATAAGATCATGCTATCTGCGAAAAGAGACAATTTGATTTCCTCTTTTCCAATTTGGATGCCTTTTACTTTTTTTCTCTTACTTGATTGCTTTGACTAGGACTTCCAATTCTATATTAAATAAGAGTTGTGAAAGTGGCATACTTGTCATATTTCAGTTCTTAGAGGAAAAGTTTTCAATTTTTCTTCATTTAATATGACATTAGCTATAGATTTGTCATAGATGACTGAGGTATGTTCCTTCTATACCTAATTTGTTGAGAAATTTTTCATGAAGGGATGTTCAATTTTATCAAATGCTTTTCTGAGTTTACTAAGATAATCATATGGTTTTTGTCCTTATGGGAATGTGTTGCATAACATGTATTCATTTGTGTATATTTAACAATTCTTGCATCACTGGGATAAATTCCACTTGATCATACTGTACAATCTTTTTGATGTGCTGTTGAATTCAGTTTGTTGAAGATTTTTGCATCTGTGTTCACTGGTGATATTGACCTGTAGTTTTTTGTTGCTGTCATATTGTTGTTTAGTTTTGGTATTATAGTAATGCGGACCTCAGACAATGTGTTTGGAAGAATTTCCTCTTCTTCATTTTGTTGGAATAGTTTGAAGAGAACTGGTGTTAGTTCTTTTTTAAAAGTTTGGTAGAACTCAGCAGTAAAGCCGTCCAGTCCCTGGCTTTTCTTTGTTGGGAGACTTTTTATTACTGATTCAATCTCATTATTCATTATTGGTCTAGCTGTTTTCAGCTGACCTTTGCAAACAGCCAACAAGTAGCTTCGGGCAGGCATTAGTTCTACTTTGATTTTCATTACTTTTTTCTTCTCCTATTTTGGAGTTTGACTTGTTCTTGCTTTTCTAGTTCCTTAAGGTGCATAATCAGGTTGTTTATTTAATTTTTTTTTTACATTTTTGGTGTGAGTATTTATTGCCATAAACTTCCATCTTAGTACTTTTTGTTGATGTCATAGGTTTTTGCATATGTGTTTTCATTTTTATTTTTTCAAGAATTTTAAAAATTTTCTTCTTAATTTCTTTATTAACCCGTTAGTCACTCTGGAGCATGTTTTTTAATTTTCATATATCCGTATTGTTTCCAAAGTTCCTCTTGTTATTGATTTCTTGTTTTACTCCATTGTGATATGAAAAGATACTGGATACAATTACAATTACAAGTTTCAAAAATTGTTGAGACTTGTTTTGTGGCCTAATATATGATCTAACCTGGAAAAAGGTCCATGTGCTTTTGAGAAGAATGTGTGTTCTGTAGCTGTTGGACGAAATGTTCTGTAAATGTTCTGTAAAGGTCTATTGAGCCCATTTGGTCTGTCGTGCAGGTTAAATCCAATGTTTCTTTGATGATTTTTTTTTTGTCTAGATGATCGGGCCTTTGCTGAGAGTGGGGTGGTAACATCCCTGACTATTAACATACTGGGTTTTATTTCTCCCTTTGGCTCTCATAATACTTGCTTTGCGTATCTTGTTCCAGTGCTGAGTGCATATAAATTTACAATTATTGTATCTTCTTGCTGAATTGATCCTTTTACCATTATATAATGACCTTCTTTGTCTCTTTTTTGACTTAACCAACGTCTATTTTACCTGATATAAGCATAGCCGTTCCTGCTAGTTTTTGGTTTCTGTTTGCATGAAATATCTTTTTCAATCCTTTCCTTTCAGTCTATGTATGTTTATAGATGAAATGAGTTTCTTGTAGGACTTGGGTCATTCTTTTTTTATCATTTTATAAAAAAAAAAAATTCTTTTCAGACACTTCCGATATTTCGTTTTACTTGAGTTTGTTACTGTAGAGTTATTTTGTAAGTTGGAGTTGCTTTTTCATATTTCTTATATCCCTATGTTGATATCTGCACATCTAGTGGAACACTTATTCTAATTTTCTGAATAACTTTTGTGGTAAAAGACTTTTCCCTACAGATATATTTTGTAGTGTTAGTTGGGTAGGGTGGTTTGGCTTTGGTTCTGGGTGAGCTCAGTAGTGCAGTTTCCAGGTGATTTCTTTGGCTGTATTCAACATCAATGGTGTCTGTGAGTGCCCCACTGGTTTAGGCTGCAGAGATTGTGGTGGCTACGGTGTGGCTTTGCTGGATAAGAGGGCCACAAAGCAGGTTGGTCCTTGGGCCCCTGGGAGGACACATGAGCATATAGTGATTCCACCACTTAAGTTGGTGAGGTTACTGGTGGCAGTGGGCCCAAGCAGGCTAGTACTTGTGTCTTTAGTGTTGGTGGGTGGGTGTGCAGCAGCTCTGCTACTGGATTGGACAGGGTTACCAGCAGTGCTGGACCTTGGGCAGGCTGGATTTTGGACCTCTATAGGAGCTGTGCAGGCACTTGGCTACTCCATTGTTGAAGTAGGTGTGGGGATTGGGGATGTTGGGCCCCAGGTAAGTTGGTCACAGGTCACTGGGGGACACACTTGGCATCTCCACTGCTGGAGTGGGTGAGGGTGGCTGCAGCAATAGGCTCTAGCCAGACTGGTCTTTGTGCCTCTGGGTGGGCACGTGGGCATTCAGCTGCTTCACCACTAGAGTAAGCAAGCTTGCTATAGCAGTGGGCCCCTGGTGGGTTGGCCTTCAGGTCCTTGATGGGCAGCACAGACATGCAGTGGCTCTGGTGCTGGTGTGGGTGGTGTCACTGGTGGTAGCAGGCCCAAATGGGCTGGTCCTTAAGGCCATGGGGAGCAGCATGTGACAAGTCTGTTGCTGGAGCTGGCAAGGTTGCTGGTGGAGGTGAGCACTGGGCTGTCACCTGTCAAGCTGTCAGCTTTCTGTCTTAGGGTGGCCTTCCTGCTGTACTGGACCACATGTTTTGGGGGTGCTAGCTGCTCCATAGCCTCAGGTGTTGGGTGTATGGCTGCACCATGGGGTCCAGCTGGGGTTATGGCCCTGCTGCCTTCTGTGTAGGTGTGGTGGGATGACTGTAGGACTCCAGGGATGTGGAGATGCAGGAATTATTTGGCCCCTGGGCAGAATTCACTCTGGCCATGGCTTCATTCTCAAAATGGCACTATGCTTCAGCAGCCTAGGTCTTGGGGAATGTTGAGGAGGAGCCAGTGTGAGTTCACTCTCTGGGACAGTGTGACCATGTGGGCTCCAGGCCGCTCCCTATACTGGACTCAGGACCTGTGAGGACTATGATGTTCTCCTGAAACTAGTATTGCAGGTATTCGTGATGGGAATGTGGACTGCTGGGGATGTCCTGCTTACATTTCCCCTGCGATGGGGAGTCTCTCGGCTCCAAGCCAATCCTGACTGGCTGTGTTTCTTTCTTCTTTGTGCTGCCATCCCAAGTTTCCATGCCTCAGAAGTCCTCATCACTTCCTTGCTGCATTCCAGTGTTCTACCCTAGCTACTCTATTCAACATGTGCTTATCTACTTGTTATATTGGTCCTTCTTTGTGGAGGAGGTGATCACCTCACTTCAACCATCTTGATGATGTCCTATTTTGCTTACTTAAAGCTGTGAATGGCTATGCAGTCATCTCTGGATAAAGCTTCATTATCCCTCAAACATCATTTATATATATTTTTCCTCTGAAGTAATAATTCAAAATTAAATGACATTTTTCACTGAATAAGATTTTATTCTTACATTTGTGTCTCTTGAACTTCTCCCCCTTCTTAAAAAGGAAACATTTGTTATTCAACTCTGAAATTCTCTCTAAAGGATTGCAATAAGTGGAAAATCATGAGCCACATAGGTGAAGTGAAGGGAGAAACTATCTTCTTTGAGACCAAATTATTCTCCTCATTTTGTTAGTCACTTTCCCCTGTACTTTCACCTTTGACCATTAATACAATTTTGAAACATAGATATCATTATCTCCATTTTAACTGAACAATCACAGACTCAAGAGTAGGCAATTTGGCAAATATTACATAGGGAGTAATAAACAAATCAATATTTAAACCAAACATTTTATGATTAAGATCTCAAAGCAAATGCAACAAAAACAAAATTAGACAAATGGGACTTAAACTAAAAACCTTCTGCATAGCAAAACAAATAATCAAAAGAGTAAATAGAAAACCTACAGAATGGGAGAAAATATTCTCAAACTATATATCTGACAGAGGGTTAATATTCAGAATTTACAAGGATCTCAAACAAATCAGCAAGAAAGAAACAAACTACACCATTAAAAGATGGAGCAAATGACAAGAACAAACATTTTTCAAAAGAAGAGATACAAATGGCCAAAAACTATGAAAAAAAAATGTTCAACATCACTAATCATCAGAGAAATGCAAATTAAAACCACGATGAGATACCATTTTACTCTAATTAGAATGGCTATTATTAAAAAGTCCAAAAACAATAGAAGTTGACACAAATGTGGTGAAAAGAGAACATTTATACACTTTTGGTGGTAATGTAAATTGGTACAAACTCTCTGGAGAGTGGTATGGAGATTTCTTAAAGAACCAAAAGTAGATCTACCATTTGATCCTGCAATCCCACTACTGGGTATCTACTCAAAGGAAAAGAAATCATTATATCAAAAAAATACCTACACTCATATGTTTATCACAGCACAATTCACAATTGCAAAGATAGGAATCAACCTAAGTGCCCATAAACCAGTGAGTGGATAATGAAAATGTGGTATATATATTATATAGAAGCATGGAATACTAATCAGAAATAAGAAAGATTGAAATAACATCTTTTCCAGCAACTTGGATGGAACTGGAGGACATTAAGCTAAGTGAAGTAATCCAAGAATGAAAAAATAAATGCTGCATGTTCTCACTCAAAAGTGGGAGCTAAACTGTAGCTACATAAGAGCACAGAGTGGCATTATAGACACTGGAGCCTCGAAAGTGGGGAAAGGGAGAGGGCAAGGGAAGAGAAATTACCTGTGGGGTACAGTGTATGTTATTTGGGACATGAGTGCACTAAAAGTACAGACTTCACCACAATACAATATATACACATAACAGAATGCAACTTGTACAGCCTAAATCTATTTAAAAAACAAAACAAAACAAAAAACCCAAACATATTCTGTCTCCAAACCTGGGTTTTCCCCTTAGAATATGATTATGCAAAATAAATGTCACATTGCCCCAAGCTATCCAAAACTACATAAATGTTTTGTTTGTTTATTTCTTTGACTAATAATATCCATTTGTAAAAAATATATAAATAAAAAGAAAATAGAATATCCCCATGCAATTTTCAGTTCCTGAGGGAAAATATTTTCATATATAAACTTAACTCAGGCACCTCATTGTGCAACGTCACAACACTAAAAGAAGGGCTTACATGGGATGTCTCAAATACTAACCTGGAAAAAAAAAAAGAAAAGTGGAGTCTCTAAACCCATTTTTTAAGAACATTATGAAATCTTCAAAAGAAAGGTCTTTTCCCCCTTTATGTCTTTTTCTATCATCTGGTACTTTACTGCCTTACTTTTTCATTCTGGCCCAGCACACACAATGACTGTGTTATTCTTAATGTAATTCAAGCTGGTAGCAAAAGAATATTTACTTCAAAAACCAATGTTTTCCAATCCCAGACTTTCTGTATTACAAAGACTATCAGTGTCTAGAAGATGACACTTTAATATATCAGTATTTCAATATGATCCAATTGAAATTTATTTTAACCACCACTCTGCTCAAAACAGGATGGTTGGGAGAATAAATAAGGTAATTATACTCTTTTCAGTCTTTTACATCTTCCCAAAGACTTTCACCTTTCTTTTTGTTGAGGATTTTTTTTCAAGTCATTATACTCATTCTACTAATTATATGAATGCTTTTGTCACTAACTAGCTATGTTTTTTGCAATTTTTTAATGCTTAATAGCACTTGATAAATGTCTAATGGATAATGAGTCATTCTCTAAGGAGCAACATATTATTTCGCGTCATTGTTCAGTCTTTTGTGTCTGAGAACAAAAAGTTAAAGAAGAATTTGAAAGGAAAATAAATTCATAATCAGGGAATTTTTACATGGATGATTTTGTTTGCCAAGTGGCATGTCTCTCATATATATATGTCTGAGAGGACAATACCTTTAGAACAAAAAGGTCAAAAATTATTTCAAATTAAAATAAATAATAAATTTCAGGCAATATCTTAAAAATACTTACCAAAATTAAAGCATGTAATTCATCTTCATTTCAAAGTTTAATTTTTGAAAATGTTCCAGAGCTAAGAAATGCTTGACATATATTTAATTGTTCATAATAAGACCACAATGACATTGCACTGGAAAGCATTTACTAAAGATTATGATGATTTTCTTAGTTGAAAATCAAGAAACTTAGCAGTTGAATGACTTTCTCAGGTGTGTCTTGAGCTACTAAAAGAAAAGCTTTCCATTTCCTTGTAGAGGATATAAGAAAAGGCATAAAGGCCTGAGTAAAGGGACTGTGAGAAAGGCAGTCCTGCAAATAGGACTTGGGATATGAATGCTTATAAGCCAGCTTGATACAGCAGGCTTTGGAATGCACCGGAGTGTGACTGATGTTGGGTCCCTGCCCTTTTCTTCATAGGCTTAAGGAGTAACAAGGAAATACCAAGATAAATATGGATATATTGCATATCACTAACTAGATCTCTTTAGAATAATGTGTTTACTGGCGCCAGAGATTTATCTATATGTTCTTTCTAAACATTCTATCTGTATGTTCGTTGCTTTGACCTTGCATACCTTTCTCTGCAATAAATACAGAGGTTTGGAGTGGTACAAGAGCTCTTCGAAAGGAAAAGAGTCTCTCCACCTCCTTGAGCCTGAGATTGTGGTCTGGAGCATTCTTTGTTGCACTGTAACACTGGTAGAGATGCTGGTTGATCTCTACATTTCTAATTTCCAGAATTTCTCCAAAAGGAATAAAGAAAAAAGAAGTAGAGTGAGAAAGAAAAAAGAGAGAGAATAGATGTTGGGAACCTTCAAAATAAGAGCCAGCACAAGACTACAAAGGGGGCTGAATAGCCAAAAAAATCTTGGGAAAGAACAAAGCTGGAAGCACTGCATTGCCTGATTTTAAAATATTCTACAAAGCTATAGTAATCAAAACAGGATGATACTGGCATAAAAGCAGACATGTAAATCAATATGACACTCCCAGCATAAAGGACAGTATAAATATATTTTCAATTTGGAACTTTTTCTTCTATCCGATTTAAAAGAAAACTGTAGAAAGCCACAATTATAAATCCATGTTGGCAGGCACAAAATGTACACAAATGTAATTTGCAATAATAACAGCATGAAAAGTTAGAGGGAATGGAGCAAAGTATTGATATACTGTTGAAATTAAGTTGATATGAATCTGAAAATGCCGTAGCACATAATATGAAAGCATAAGGCAAGAAAGATGGATCAGTTCCATAGAGCAACTCCAGTCCTTGACAATTGAGACCAATATATGCCAATCTTGATTGCTTGCCTAGATTCCATTACATTAGAAGAAACTTTTTAAAGTTACTGTTATTTAGGTTTTTGTATTCCTTACAGTGAACCTGAACATTAAACTTCCTATAGATTTTCCTGTACAGGAAAAGTCAAAGATATCTGGTTGGTACTCGAGATCTTATGGTCACAAAAGATAGCCCAGACACAGCAGACCCAACCTCTATGCCAATTAGTGTTGCCCACAGTAAGCCTTTACTCTTTCTTTCATCAGAGGCCAGGCCTCCTCCTCAGTCTCTATTTCCCTCAAGATTAGATCAGAAGCAGCAATTTATTTTCCCTAATGGTCTTCCATTTTAAAGTCCTATTCATAGAAACAGCCAATTTGTGCATTGTCTTGTTTAAGGCAACAGTGTCTAGAAAATTAGACCTAAGAATTGAAACATTTGTGTGCCCAGTTTATACTGACTGGTACAAAGTTACCACTCTCCATTTCCATTGCAGTACTTGGAAGTTTATAACCACGATAACATTTCTTTTCTCATTTTCATGTGTCTGAAGAATAGTATCAGTCATACAACTTTAAGAAATCCTTAAAAAAAAGGAATAACTGTGCCCATAGAAATTATTACTATGTCTTTCCTAATGTAGTATAAGAAGAGAACAGTACAATTGTCTGCCTTTTCTTCCACCCAAGACATTTTTTGCTGTAAAGATATTTAACTTGGTCAAAATCTCCATGAAGAAAGAAGCACGTAAAATGGGAGGAGACAAAAGATGTACTGTTACCACAAAATGCCTTTTCTCCAGGAAGAGGAGTTCATAGAACACCTGAGATCACTTGGTAAAATGGCCCATCAACATTTTCAACCTCTGTAGAATAATTTTTTTGGGAATTAGTGGGAGTTTAAAATTCTTTAAGTTAGGATTTATCTATATCAAGAATCCTATAAATACTGAAGAGAATTAGTCTTATCTTTTTTTTTAATTTCAGCATATTACAGGGGTAAAAATGTTTAGGTTACATATATTGCCTTTGCCCCGCTTGAGTCAGAGCTACAAGTGCGTCCATCCCCCAGACGGTGCACACTGCACCCATTAGGTGTGAATATACCCATCCCCACCTCCCCCTTCCCACTTGCCCGACACCTGATGAATATTACTACTATATGTGCACATAAGTGTTGATCAATTAATACTAATTTGATGGTGAGTACATGTGGTGCTTCGCTACTTCACTTAGTAGAATGGGCTCCAGCTCTATCCAGGATAATAGGAGAGATGCTAGATCACCATTTAATTCAAGAGGTGCTAGTCTTATCTTTTGATGAGTTGACACTTGTTCTTTCTTCTTCAATGGTACTAACTAGATCAAACATATTTTAATTCTTCTTTGGGGTTCCTAGAAACTTAAGATTCTTGAGTTTATGCATCTTTACGGGCTTAATTTCTGGAGCACTTAAGGGCACATTGCCCAATTTAAGCCAAATGAAATTCATATTATAAAATAATATAGAGTTTATCAGGCACAGATAAATCAAACTTTCCAAAAACCATGTACAAGATTGAAATTGCATATAGCCCTAATACAAGAAAATTATAATCTCTGAAAATGTCTACCTTTAATAACCTTTGTAAATTTGACTCTAGAAGAAAAAAGATTGAAATAGCCTGCTTATTAAACAAGCAACTGTGGAGAAAAAGAAATCTGCCATTTCCATCTGCAAATTATTGAATAATTTATATGTAGCAATGGGCAAATATACTTAAAATTTCTCATTTCTCTTTTTATTCATTATATTGATATCCATGAGAATGGTTCTATTTCAAGCAATCGCTTTGGACAATTGTTATATTTTCTCAATTCATTTATTTTCAAATGATAATCTACTAACCCTTTATGTCATTTACAGTATTTACTTACCAAGAGTTAAAAAAATTGAAGTCTATAAATACCATACAGCTGTTGCAAAAAGATGATTGGCCTTTCATTAAAATCACAAAATCAATGTATTATAAAGATTTCATATGTTTTCATATGTTTCAAAAGAAAGGGGGAAAGGCTCTTTTGGAATTTGTTGTAATTTAATATGAACTCTGAATGAGAAGATGAAAAAACAGCAATTATTTAAAGAGTAGATTAAAAAAACTTTGCCTCTTGAATATTAATTTGCATAAATTGTGGGGTTTTTTGCCACCTAATAGAAACGCTGTCAGGTACCTTAACTACAATGCATTTAAAACCATTCATAGTAGATGGGTTATTAGAAAGAACAAAGAAGGTTGCTTATTTACTTCAAATAAATTTACTTAATAATTTGAAAATAGAAAAATCTATTTTCAAAATTTTCATTCCAAAGAATAAACTTATAGATCACATCATTGATAAAACACATGTATGAATTAGAGTTATCCAGCATAGCTTTAAAAATTGGAATGACCATTTATGAACTGAAGTATTAAGTAGTTTGCAAAATTATTTAACATTCTCAAAATAAATTTGCAAATTAGGTATCACTGCCTCTACTTTATAGAAGAGGATCCTAAGACTATAAACACAAACACACTAGTTCCATAATTCGACTTTTAATTAATAGATCCAGGTTTCAAATTTAGGTCTGTCTGATTTCAAAGTCTGTATCCTAGACACATCATAATTCAGCAAATCATAGTATATGAAAAAATTTGCTAGGTACTGGCCAAATATAGACTTCACTGTGACCAATACGATTGCAAAATAGCTCAATAAAATTTATTACATACCTGAGATAGATAGGTATATATATATAAAATATATTGCTATATAGATATATATGCACATATATTTATAAATTTATGCATATAAACTGGTATGTAAGATTTATGTATGATACACACACACGCATCTCTGTATGGATAATCACTCCCTCACATCAGAATGCACAAATATTCCTGAGGGACCATGGTACTATTCTTAGGAAAAACTTAAATCGGCTTCAAAATTCTCAGCACAGAGCTTTGAGAGCTATTATCAATTAGGGAAGTAGATTTCTTAAGAGTGTGTATTTTAAGTTATCACACTTTGTTTGTATTATTTGTATACATCTACCTTTTTCTGACTGTGTCTTCACCCTCATGTTTATTCTCTTTCCCCCTAACACTGTACTACAGCTAAGATGGCCATATTTCTCATCATAAGGTAAGAAACACATTACCTGGTTTTATCTCTGAACATTTACATTTGTTCTCCCATTTACTTGGATGTTCTTTCCTCAGATCTTCATTTGGCTATTTTCTTCAGCCTCAGTTCAAATATCAACTCCTCAGAGAAGTCTTCTCTGAGAAAAATTGGCTACAGTGGCTATCCCTATATCCTAGGAACACACTAGCACATTGCCTTGTTAATTGTCTTTGGAATTTGCATAACTTGAAACTACTTATTAATTTTCTATCACATCCATCCCTAGAGTGTAAGCTTACTGAGGATAAGTCTTTATCCTCTCTTATTTACTTTTATATTCTCAATGTCTAGAGCAGAGCTTAGAACACTTGGAACAAATAAACATTTGATACATTAACAAATTAATATAAAAGATGCATTTATTGTATATATTAAAAATATATTCCTGGCATTTTTTACATAGTATAAACATTTAGGGTTTTCCTGCTATTATTTAATTTAATAACCTTGTGAATAGATGAAAATGTGAATAACTCATTGATTTGCTTTCCGTTTGGTATTTTGGAAAACACTCAAAGTAACCTCTCTAATTAAACAGAGATTGGCAGAATGGATTTTACGAAATGTAATTCAGTTATATAGTCTCTTTCCAAAAAAATGAAAATAGATGTTTTCCTTTGCAAAAAAGATGTTTCCCTCTATCTGCATATCCAGACAGATCTATCAGAAAGAAAAATTGCCTTCTCTTCCCCTCCTGGTTATGTCAACATATTGCAGGAAATAAGATCAAGAATATAACAGACATGGCTCAAATCATTTTAAACATAATACCTGTCTCTCAGGTTAATTTACAAGTCAATCTGTTTCCCTCCATTCATTCTCCCAAGTATCTATTCATCCTCCCTAGCAACCAATTATTGCCCCTAAACAGTATTACCTATATTCCTCATCTTCCCCTCCCCTCTCAAAGGAGGGTATAAAAATTTCTGAACCTCACTGGAATATTGGGTAATCACTCTGTGATTTTCCCCATGTGCATGGTAAATAAACTTCTTTCTCTTACTAATCTGCCTTACGTGTGAGTTGATCTTTCAGCAAACTTTCTGGGGAAAGGGGAAGCAATGAAATGCCATTACATAAACTCCCCAAATGGCTATTTTTTTTTTTTTTTTAAATCATGGAATAAACCAAACTGTTGGCAACGATTGGGGCTATTTAAACTCTCATACACTACTAGTCAGAGTCATCTTTGGTCATCTGTTTAGCAATATCTAATAAAGTGTAACAACATGTATACTTTATTACCTAGTAATTCAGATGTTTAGCCAACTGAAATGCATACACATGTTCAGCATTTTTTTTTTTTTTTTTTAAGACAGTCTCATTCTCCTGCCTGGGCTAGAGTGCCATGGTGTCAGCCTAGCTCACAACAACCTCAAACTCCTGGGCTCAAGCCATCCTCCTGCCTCATCCTCCTGAGTAGTTGGGACTACAGGCACGTGCTACCATACCCAGCTAACTTTTTTCTATTTTTAGTTGTTTGGCTAATTTCTTTCTATTTATAGTAGAGACGGGGTCTCGCTCTTGCTCAGGCTGGTCTTGAACTCCTGAGCTCAAGCAATCCTCCTGCCTCAGCCTCCCAGAGTGCTAGGATTACAGGCGTGAGCCACCACGCCCGGCCAGCAGATATTAATAGATGTGCTAGATTAGAATTTTTATAGCAGAACTAAAACTAATAGTGCCAAATATTAAACTCCCAAATGGCCAACAAAAAAGGATATATAAACTTTGAAATACAAGTATTCACATATTGGAATGTGATACAAGAAAAATTTTAAAACTCTAAATTTCTGCATCAGTATTGATGATCACAACTAAAATGTTGAATAATAAATGCTAGATACAAAGAATATCATACTGTATTTACATAAATTTCAAAAACAGCTGAAACTACTCTTTGGTAACAGAACTCATGATAGTAGGGACTCTTTAGGGAGAGAAGAAGTTGGAAGGAGAGGCTTCTAGTGTAATAACAACATTATTTATTCTTCTAGATGTGCTTATATTACTACGTAGAGTTTTAAAAATTGATCAAGATACACAACTTTTTTGAATATTTTACTCCATAAATAATTTAGAAAACAGGCATAGCAGTGTGAATTAACATATATTTGGTTTTAAGAAATAAAAATATTGTTGTGTGCTAGAAATATAAGAAAAATAGTGTGAAGAGAATGAATGAGCAGAATATTCTTCATAATCCAAACTAGAAGATCTGATCATTAAAAAAGGAAACAAAAACAAATGTCATCACATTTTACGAGTTTGTATTGTTTACTTATCTATACTTTTGAAAATCCAACCTATAAGATTTTTATTTTATTTTATTTTTTTACTGTTGCTCTTCTTTTTTTAATTTATTTTTTAATTTCAGAATAATAGGGGGGTACAAACACTTTGGCTACATATATTGCTTTTGCATCACCCAAGTCAGAGCTAAGAGCATGCCCATCCCTGAAAAAGTGTGAATTTACCCATCCCCTCGTTCCCCTCCCACCTGCCCAATACCCGATGAAGGTTACTTCCATATGTGCACATAAGTGTTGATCAATTAGTGCCAATTTAATGGTAAGTACATGTGGAGCTTTTTTTTTTTTTTTCCATTCTTATACTTCTCTTTGAAGAATGGGCTCCAGCTCCATCCAGGATAATACAAGAGGTATTAGATCACTGTTGTTTTATATGGCTGAGTAGTACTCCATGGCATATACATACCACTTTTTATTACTTCACTCATGTATTGATGGGCACTTCAGTTGTTTGCACATCTTTGCAATTGTGCATTGTGTTGCTATAAACATTCTAGTGCAGATGTCTTTTTTATAGAATGTCTTGTTTTTCTTTGGGTACATGCCCGGTAATGGGATTGCTGGATCAAATGGTAGTTCTCCTTGTAGCTCTTTTAGGCATCTCCATATTAGTTTCCACAGATGTTGTACTAGTTTGCAGTCCCACCAGCAGTGTATGAATGTTCCTATCTCCACATCCAAGCCAACATTTGTTGTTTGGGGACTTTTGATAAAAGCCATTCTCACTGGAGTTAAGGCATATCTCCTTGTGGTTGTGATTTGCATTTTCCTGATGATTAGAGATGTTGAACAATTTTTCACATGTTTATTGGCCATTAGTCTGTCTTCTTTTGAAAAGTTTCTGTTCATGTCCTTTGTCCTTTTTAATACGATTGTTTGATTTTTTTTTTTTTTTTTTTTTTTTTGAGACAGAGTCTCACTCTCGCCTGGGGGCGAGTGCCGTGGCGTCAGCCTAGCTCACAGCAACCTCAAACTCCTGGACTCAAGCAATCCTACTGTCTCAGCCTCCCGAGTAGCTGGGACTACAGGCATGTGCCACCATGCCCGGCTAATTTTTTTTCTATATATATTTTTACCTGTCCGATTAATTTCTTTCTATTTTTGGTAGAGATGGGGTCTCACTCTTGCTCAGGCTGGTCTCGAACTCCTGAGCTCAGAACGATCCGCCCGCCTCGGCCTCCCAGAGTGCTAGGATTACAGGCGTGAGCCACCGCGCCCGGCCTTTGATTTTTTTCTTGTTAATTTTCCTGAGTTGTATACAGATTCTATTAATAGTTATGAGCCCTTTATCAGATGTGTATCATGCAAATATTTTCTCCCATTCTGCAGTTTGTCTGTTCCCTCTCATGATAGTTTTCTTGGCCATGCAGAAGCTTTTTAATTTGATCAGGTCTCATTTATTTATTTTTATTGTTGCTGTGATTGCTTTTGGGGTCTTCCTCATAAATTCTTTGCCTAGACCGATGTCTGTAACAGTTTTTCCAACATTTTCTTCTAAAATTCTATGGTTTCATGCCTTAGGTTTGTCTTGTTATCCATGGTGAGTTGATTTTTGTGAGAGGTGAGAGGTGTGGATCCTGTTTCAGTCTTCTACATGTGACTATACTATTTCCCAGCCCCATTTATTGAATAAAGATTCTTTCCCCCAGGGTATGTTTTTTTCTGCTTTGTCAAAGATCAAATGGCTATATGAGGACCGTTTTATATCTGGGTTCTCAGTCCTGCTGTATTGCTCTACCTCTCTGTTCTTGTGCCAGTACCATGCTGTTTGGGTTGCTATAGTATTGTAGTATAGCTTGATGTCTGGTAAATTGATGCCTCCCAATTTATTCCTTTTGCTTGAGGTTGCTTTGGCTATATAGGGTCTTCTCTGGTTCCATACGAAGCATAGTATTATTTTTTCTAGATCTGTGAAAAATGATGTTGTTATTTTAATAGGGACTGCATTGAATCAGTAGATCACTTTTGGTAGTATAAATATTTTAACAATGTTGATTCTGCCTATCCATGAGCATGATATGGTTTTATATCTGTTTATGTCCTCTGATATTTCCTTCCTCAATGTTTCATAGTTCTCCCTGTAGAGATCTTTTACCTCCTTAGTTAAATATATTCCCAGGTATTTTATTTTCTTTGTTGCTATTGTGAAAGGTATTGAGTCTTAGATTTGGTTCTCAGTTTGACTATTGCTGGCATATATGAATGCTATTGATTTTGTAACCTGAGACTTTACTGTACTTATTTATCAATTCCAGTAGTCCCTAGGGAAAATCTTTGGGGTTGTCTAGATATAAGATCATGTAGTCAGCAAATAGCAATAGTTGAACCTCTTCTGCCCCCATTTGGATACCCTTGATTTCCTCCTCCTGTCTGATTGTTCTGGCTAGGACTTCCAGCACTATGTTGAATAGAAGTAGTGATAGAGGGCAACCTTGTCTGGTTCCAGTTCTAAGTGGGAATCCTCTCAATTTTTTCCCATTCAGTATGATGTTGGATGTGAGTTTGTCATATATGGCTTTTATCATTTTGAGGTAAGACCTGTAAGATTTTTGAAATCAAGGTAATGCAATTCCCAAATTTACGGCCTCTTTTCCTATTTATTATTTCTCAGGAATGGACAATAGTGACTGAGCAATATTTGCAAATTATTCCAGTACCAGGTAATGTAAATTGATCAAGTCTAGAAGGTGAATTAACTTAAAAAGCACCTGTGCTCTCTCCTAATGACTCTTCACATTTCAGAGATGAGTTCTCCCTTTGAATTCTTTGTACTGTATTTCCAAATTTGGAGTCAAATTCTCTTAGATTTAGAAGATGGAAACAAAATAAGAGTTGATCTTCTTTTAAAATCTTCAACCTTTTTCTAATTCAATGGATTCACTTGCTACTGGTTGTTCATTCTGGTTTAAATACATTAAACATTTTTCTTAAGTCTTTTGTCATGAGCTTCAGCTCATTTTCTTATTTAAAGATTTCATTATAACAAGACTTTTTGGTTTATGCCACTCTTTCATTCTCATTTACTGTCCTTTTACTGGTCTTAATATAGCATCATAGCCTCTTGAATATAACAATTTAAACTTTCACTTAAAATAATATGTTAACAATTTTAGTATAATTATTAGAATATAATAAAGATTCTGAAATTTAGGAATAAAAATGATTGCAAAAGCATATCAATGAATGATTCTGATGGGAGAAACTAATTCTCTGTTGTGCATAAAGTAAAACAGTAGAATTTGGGGATCTAAATCAAGTGATTTCCCAATCAATAAAAAGATGATTTGCACTAGTTCAGAACATCCATGATAATTTACTTTACTAGACATACACAAATAAATCACTGCATTTAAATTCCTATACTCTACCCTATTCTTGATATAAAGAATATAGAAGGAATTGCTCGATAATTACCGATTATATTGTAATACTAAGTACTTAAATCCTGCCTTTCCTGTGTGAAACACTTCAAGCTATTCCGTTATATTATCCCCTTCTTGAACTTTAAGAATGAATAATCCTTGACCACCATATTAATATCATTAATAGAATATCTAATAAGCAGAACAGATTTATATTCAAACGCAAGATTTGTCATTCAACTAAGCTAATCAGCCTATGACATCAAAATTATTTTAGTTATTTATATTGATCTCACTGAAATACCTTCAGATGATATATCCAAGGGAATTTGTATTTGGAATTGTTCCTTTAAAATCAAAACAATTATCTATTCCTTGAAGAAATGTAACAAATTGATTATGCCTCATCTTTTTTCTAAATGAGTGTACAATTTCTCTTAACCACTTTCTATTATATTTGGCATTGATTATCACATCAAGTATATTGTCACAACTTCTCATTTTTCTTCACTTTCTTCCTCACATTTCTTTCTTTTCATTGGATCCTAGCCCCCATCTGTTTACCTTGGCACAGATTTCTGTTCTCTAACACAATAATATTCCTTATGTGTGATGCTTTTCCAGCATTTCATCTCTTCTTTTAAGGCATAAATTCCATTCTTAGTCCTGTCCAAAAAATGGTGAATGCTAAGATGTAAGTAGGAATATGTGAGTTTTCGTGCTTTTTTTTCTTTTAATTTGTAGGAAAACAATAGAATGGATCTAGCCCCAGAGTTTCACAAGGTCCCTCTTCTGACAAACATATTTAGAAACTGGAAGTTACCTAAGCAAAGTCTGTGATTGTGAATTAGACCAATGCAATTAACCTTTATTTGATTGCCTATTTTGTTATTTCATTCTCATGACAACCAACCAATAGCTATTAACAGGAAGATGAATAGCAGTCATTCTTTCCCCCTGCATCCTTATTTCAGAAATCAAATTATCTTGTGTGCATTTAAAACTGTAGCATGTGGTGCAAAGCAAAATATCAGCCAATAAGGCACTATGTACTCCTGTGCTATTATAAATTATCCCCTCTTATTCATTAATGTGTCTTAAAAGCACCTAATTTCAAGATACTTTTGCTAAGAAAAGGGCCTTTGAAACATGTTATCAATTTTATAATGGTACTGCCATACATTTTCCCTAAAAGTTGCATTGACATTTATGCATTCCAATAAATTAATTATATATTTTTCTTTTAGTTAGGATAACAAGTTCATAATGTCAATGAATGGAATACTCTTAAAGTGAACTAATGTAAATTTAGGGGGCAAATACATAGTGACTGAGAATCTTCTTGCTCTTGAATTTTCAAATTACATTTTTTTTAAACTTCAGCCTCAGCCTTCCACATTTACATTCATAATTTATCAATATCAATTTCTCATTTTTTCCTAAAAAAAATCACTACGGTCGATTATACTAATTGATCTTGAAGGAATTTTTAAAAATCAGATTAATATAAATGTCAGGCTTTGCCAAACCTAAAAGTATTGCCATCAAAGATGAAAAGCAAAACAAAGATAATGTGATGAAAGAACTAGAAGCAAGGCTCCCTATTTCTCTACTTCTTTTTTTGTTTTTTTGTTTTTGTGTATCATCTTCTTTCCCAATATTAAAAACACTTGTTCAAATGCTTGGCAGAATACCTCTTTGGCTCTGATTAATTTATAGCTACTTTTTGAAGGAAATAGTTGCATTAACAGAACTATGTAAACATTTCCAGTATCTTCACAATATATTTTACATTGAGGAAAAAGTATCTCCACCTAAATTCCCCTCTTATCTAACACATTTAATCCCTATTAGATATATTAAGCATTTCAAGAATGAAAGAATTAGATTTGTTTTAGATAGTATCCTAAAGACTCATTTTATCAGAATAGTTTCCAGAATACCTAATAAAATAGATATTTAGCTCTAAAACAGCAATATTAATCCTGAACATTGTGGGTAACATTTTTACCCTATTCAAATCATCTTTTTTGTGATAATATAAGCTATTTCAAAGAGACCAGAGATGTTGCTCCGTTCAAGACTTATGTACACCTGAAATTCCACAATAACTTACTCTTTTGTTCAAGCATATCTGGTGTTCGGAAAATTGTTGTTACATATTTTTGCACAATATGAGATTTACATGTTAGCTAAAACAGTCAAGAAGACATTTTTCTAACATCAAAGTATAACAAAATCCAATTAAAACAAAGCATTCTCAAATCTAATGCTTTGAAACGTGAACTCACACTTGCTTATGGATTAGTAAATTTCATAATATTGTTCTACCTGTGCAAGTTGAAAATAGTTCAGTGTAATTGAAATCTATATCATGAGAGTCTAAATAATCACTTGCTCTAACAGTAGTTGGCTGGATTTTGTTTTTTCCTTTTATAGTTAAAGACAGCCAATTTTAGGCTCTCTTAAAATAAAATGTTTAAAGTAGGTTTTCTAAAAATTCCTCTTGCTAAAGTTATAATTCACGTTAGAATATTTGAAGAGGCCATTCAAATCAACTATTACCTGAGTATTTTGTGCAAATATAATAATCTTTATAAAACCCATGATTTAAAGCCATTGTTTATGCAAGGTCATGACGGTGGCATCATGTCTTTTTTTGTTTAGGTGAAACAGTTTATGAGTTCAAGATTGCCCTTTCCTTGGAGAACATCAGAAGCACAAGCATGATCCTGTGTTCTCATGTACATTATGAAGAAAATAAATACAAATATGTTCCTGATCACAGAAAAGCCTTGTACTGATCTTTTGTCAATAAAATAGGGGAGACATCTGGGGTTGGGGCAAGTTTCCACTTCCTCCCACTGGCTGTAGCAGATCTCTGCTTCCTGTTAGTGCCCAATCCTTAGTATGGGAGGGCTGTTTACCTTTCCCACACCAGCAGTTGGCTGCTTTGCTTTCATAATTTATATTTTAAATATTGGACACATTGCTCTTATTGTTTGTTTTTGTATTTGTGGGTGCAAATGCCATGTTTGTGGTTTTTACTTACACTCTTGTATGGTTCCTTGTTACATCAAGTGTTCATCATTTTTGTTGAGAGTTGATATTTGGTTGAACATAATCTGTGAGAATTCCAAATATAGAGATTTGGGGTGTCTCAATCAGAAAGTAGTTCTACTTGCTTCTGATGGGGAGTCAGTTGTGCTACATACCTGGAATTATTTCTTCTCTTTCAAGGAGCTCTTACTCACATTGCGAGATGCAAATGCAGCTTCCCATATAGCTATAGGCCAATTATAAGATATCAAAAATATGATGAAAAGTGAGTGTGTTACAATTCAGCCAAATGATAGGTGTGATATAAAGAAAGAACACTTTACTACTCAGTCACACTCAAGAAAATCTCTCCTTATTTCTCAGTCTTATAGCTTATCTCCTCACACTTTTATATTTTTACAGGTATTAATTCTTTTCATTCTTTTAGCAACTCCAAAAGATAATTATTTTATCTTTATTTTTAATACAGATAAATGTAAGATCCAAGGGTCTAGGTAGTAATTTATCTGAAGGTATAGAACAAATTTAATTGATATTAAATCCAATTTGTTTCTTCCCAAGTTTAGCGCTATTTTTAACTACTTACAAAGATTAAATATTCTCTTTTTCTTTCAACATCTTTCCTCTAGGCAGAATGATTCTCTAGCCTGATTATTAAGGATGGATATATTCTAAAATGCCGGTAAGCTTAATGAAATGATGTGTTATAGTTGCATTCAAACAGAGAGAATTAGAACATATTATGATGAAAGCATTGGATACTTAATTTGTGAATATTTGTACTATGTATTATTTCTCTAATAAAAAGAACTGAGACTCACCAGAGAGAATCTTCGCTTTCTTTTTAAAATTTTCTACTTTAAATATTTGTAATAATTTTATAATTTTATTTCTCTATATCAAATTCTTCTAGTAAAAATAATTTTTTTCTTTTAATTTTCTGAGCACAACTTTTCATGTATTTCATATGAACTGAAATGAAAAGGAATAGGAATCAGTAATTATCACCGGGCTTTACTTCATATTCACGTATGAATAAAATATTCATACTGTTTGTACCATAATGTGGAACGTTATAAGGGCCTAATAAAATAATATAAAATAGGTATTTGTTTTATTGTTAATAATTGTTTATATGTATGAGATAATAGTACTGTAATAATTAGTTTTATGTCCAGCCACAAGTAGCAATATATTCCAAAATTGCAATGGCTTACGCAGCATGGAAGTTTATCTCTATCTCATAACAAAGAAGCCCAGAGGTAAAGTCCCCAATTCAGGGGAGGAATTGTGCTCTGTTGTATTATTCCACCATCCTAATGTGTGCTTTCAATTTTGAAGGTCATCTAACTGTGCTAAGTGGCTGCAGGAGCTCTAATTATCATGTCTTCATTTCCAAAAGCAGAGCAGTGAAGAAAAGGAGAAAAGACATTAGCAGTCTTTTGAGAGGTTCCTGAAACCCCCATACAACCTCCCTTATGTCTGACTGGCCAGATATTAGTCAAATGACTACCTCCAGGGGCAATGGGGTCTGAGAAGTGTAGTATTTACTCATAAACAGCTTAAAAGACAGGATTATGTTATTAAGAAAAAGAGGGCAAAAATGAATATTGGGGTAGTCATCTAGCACTCTGCAAAAAATACCATGATAGGCACCTATAAACATAACACATAATAACTTTATTTCACTTTAATTTTTACAAAAATCTTTGCAGTAATTTATTTAATTTCCTTAACAACGCTGTGGAACAGAAAGACAATTCTCTACCCCTAGTTTTTGTTTGAGATCATGCACGTTACAAAGCTCAGGCTCCGAATTCTATGAGATGCCTAAGATAAGACTTGTTTTAAAAGCAGAACTGCATTATCTTTCACTAGGAATCCATGTGAAGAACACCAAATTAAGCTTCACGAATCTGAGATTTTTTCATTTTTTTCCTTTTTAAAGTTCCATAACCTTACACCTCTCTGAACCTCAAAACTTGCAGTTAAAAGTAAACACTATAATTCTTAAAGTTATGAATTACAAATGAGAAAATGCAAGAAAAATGCTGTGACAGCTAGGGAATACTGAAAAACAATATGCAATATGATAGCATGATATATCCATCTGTTCCAAGTTATTAAAGTAAGTAATAGATGTGACATATTGTGCACATATTGCCTGGGGCATTGTTAGCAATGGATAAATTTAAAAAAAAATAAAAAATGTGAATATCTTTTTATTAATGTATTTTTCTCTCTGCATTTTCATATACATGCATTAGTTAGCCTTAGGCATCCACTTACCTGCCTGAGGTTTGCAGGTACGTGGGGAAATTCAGTTGCTAAGATAACTGAAAAAAGACGAAAAGGAAGTTAAAATTCAGCTTTTAAACTAAAAATATTAATAATTTTCAAAATATCAAGATTTTATTAGAGAGAAAGATTTCTGCAAATTTCTTTCTCTCTCATTTTATACAGTGGCAGCTAGTCTGGTCACTAGTCCATACAGTTTGTCCCATAGTACAATTAGAATATTACTTCCTCTGAGGACTGTTGGTCAATGAAGCATATTATGCTAAGTTGGAAGGAGTTTGTGTAGAGAAAGGATAATAGAAAAATTGAAATCTTCACTTTCCATGATGGGTATGTGGGGAATTGTGTCCAGATATATATACAGATCTTGTTCTTAGACAAAGATCTCATATGACCTTGTGTTGGTTAAGTCTAGAGCAGTGGTTCACAAACTATGGTCCCTGCACCAAGAACATTTTATCTGCAGCTGAAAAGAATATAGAACAGAATATCCTAATAAAGAGGGATGCAAATATTAGCTGAAAATCGTTGGAGGTGCTCACCAGAAGTGTATGCTTCCATAGGGAAAAATGGCCAGTAGCTGAGGGCTGCAAGGCGGGAGGCCTGCGCCAGGACCGTGGGAATTACAGCCAGATTTTAGGGACGGAGGACAGCCAGGAAGCATCAAACTGATGCATTGTAGTGGATTGAATAGTGTCCTCCAAAAATTCACGTCCATCAAGAACCTCTGAATGTAAAATGGAAATCTGGAAATTGAAAGTAATTACAGATGTAATTATTTAAGATACAGTCATACTAGATTAGTTTTACTAGGTTGGATTTCCTAAATCCAATGACCGGCATCTTTTTTAGAAAACCATGTAAAGATGTGGAGAGACATAGAGATGGCCTGTGAAGATGGAGGCACGGACTGGAATGATGCATCTACAAACCAAGGAATGCCAAGGAGGATCTGCAATCCTCCTTGGGAGTTGGGAGAGAGGCATGGGAAAACTTCTGCCTCAGAGCTTTCGCAAGGACCTAAACTCACTGGCACCTTGATTTCAGACTTTTAGAACTGGGAGAGAATAATTTTTTATTGTTTTAAGTTACCAAGTTTGTGGTAATTTGTTGTGGCTGTCCTAGGAAACTGATACAAACCCAGTCAAAGGGAAAATGGAAAATTGAAGAAGGTACATCTTTTCTCACATCCGTACTCCAGCTTGGACATGAGAAGGGAGAAGAGACAAAAATCTGAAAGACCGGCCATTGAACTAAGGAATGTTAAGCATTAAAAAAAAACGAAAACCTCAAATTACTGCATCCATCCAAGATTACAAATTTTCTGAAAATACCATGGTCAAAACAAGAACCTCCCCCTGTTACATCTTTATCTGCCTCCCTCCTCTCAGTCTTAGTGACAGAAGTCACCTAGAATATTAGGCAGATAGTGACGGACCTCCGGCTCTCCTGAGGACAAAGGCAGGCACCCCAAGCAATTGCCAAATCTAGGGGAGGAGGGAATGCCCTGCCAATCAGAACTTAGCATGCCAACTGCAAAAGAATGCAGAGGATGCCCCAGTCCAAGGGCCAAGCTGCACAGGTACAATAGTGTCTGGAAGATGACCTAGAGCAACCTAAGATAATTATCTTGTCATTAGCTTTAATTTGCATTGTGGTTTAACCCTAGAATGGGCTTTCAGAGAGGCTCATGGGAGATCTGCCTGCACAATAAGACTTAGGTTATATAGCTCCCAACTGTCCATCAAAGTGGTTGGATGCTGATGTTTGAACCATGAGGAGGGCCCAGCCTAGGCAATACAAAACAGGACCCCAGACTGTAATGGGGCCCTCCTGTTACAACAGGGGCCCATTCATTGTCTGTGGTGAATATTTCTTACTTTGCTCAATAAACTTTGCCTTGTGCTTACTTTGCTTTCCTTGTGTCTGGTCATTCTTCAGCCAAGAGCACATCAAGAACTGAGAACAGGCCAGGTGCGGTGGCTCACGCCTGTAATCCTAGCACTCTGGGAGGCCGAGGCAGGCGGAACATTTGAGCTCAGGAGCTCCAGAACAGCCTGAGCAAGAGCGAGACCCCGTCTCTACTAAAAAAATAGAAAGAAATTAGCTGGACAACTAAAAAAATATATATATTTATATATTCATATATATATATATATATAATTAGCCGGACATGGTGGCGCATGCCTGTAGTCCCAGCTACTCGGGAGGCTGAGGCAGAAGGATTGCTTGAGCCCAGGAGTTTGAGGTTGCTGTGAGCTAGGCTGACGCCACGGCACTCACTCTAGCCCCAGCAACAAAGCGAGACTCTGTCTCAAAAAAAAAAAGAACTGAGAACAGACTGCTGACCCAACAGGAAGACCTGCTGATACTCTGCAGTTGAGAAAGAATTTTATTCTATTAGAATCATCTTACCTGTTTGGCAATGCTGGGATGGCACCATTTCTCCAGGGAAAGAAGTGAAGAATGGGGTTGAGTTTTAGTTGGGATCACAGCAACCATCAGTAAAACCTGATTAAAACGGCCCTGACAACCATATTTTTTATGGGACTTTATTCCCATTTAAGAATTCCCATTCTTAATTTATTTATCCATTAATTATTTTTTTCTTTCAAATATTAGATTGTGCACTCACTAAATACCAGACATTGCGTTTGGTGCTGCAATACAGTAAAAACAAACAAAAAAGACACATTTTTCCAATATTTAATTGTGAAAATTTGCAAATAGGAAAAGTTGGAAGAATTTTGCAAAGAGTATCAATATGTCTACCACCTAGTTTTTATATTTAATCTTTCATTATACTTTATAACATATTGATTCAGCCCTCTATTCATCTATCAATAATCTTATTTTTTGATATATTTCGAAGTAAATTTCAGACAACAGTAGACTTTCCTTAAATACTTCATCATGCATGCCTTATTACAATTTAACTTAGTTTGCAGATTTATATTCTTTAGAGTTTAAATTTACATACAATGAAATGCAGAAACATTAGACAAGTATTCACTGAGTTTCAATAAGTACATAGACACATGTAACCTACAAGCTCATTGAGATATAAACATTAAACTGAGACCCCAAATTTCTTCTCTTTTTAACCCACTCTGAACCTGCAGGCCCCAGGCACAACAGCTGTCTTTTTTTCCCCCAAAATTTTTTGCCAATTCTAAAACTTCTTATAAATAGACATAGACACACTGTATTTTTTGTGTGTGCAAGATTTTTTTTTCACTTTGTGTTTTCATTCATGCTGTTATTTTTATCAATAATTTGTTCCTTTTTACTGCTGAGTAGAATTTCATGATATGAATTTACCTCAATTTGCTTATTTATTTTCTGTGATCGATATTTGGATTTTTCCAGTTTGGGGCTAATGTAAATGAAACTGCTATAAACATTATATGAAAGTCTTTTAGGGTATATGTATATGTGTGTGTGTGTATATGTGCATGCACTAATCTGGACTGACTGATATTTAGTCTTATTTTTATATGTGCATTTTTATTTTCAACAAGTAAGAGAGAATTGAAAGGTCATGATAGCAGCTAATAGTGTCACAGAGGTAAAGGTGTGCTTATTACAAACAAAACATGGTTTACATCTTTGTAACTCTACTGCAATTCCTTGGAAAATTTTCTGTATAGTCACAATTAATAATCTTACAGAATTCAGTTACATGCAGGTGAAATATATTCTCAAATGATTCTGACAGACCTGGATTCTCAACATAGACACGAATGAATACCACGGCATGGCTCATTGAAAGAATTCGTGTCTGACTAAATTAAAAAGAGAAAATGAAATATTTTGAATACACTGTTATCATATAAGAACACAGAAGCATTGAATGAATTGAGAAAATAAAAAGTATAGCATCCTACCTATTTTGGAGGTCATGGAACCATTCTGCCATTTTTAACACTAAGTAATAACCAGCTTCTTAAAAAGCATCATGCACAATATGTCTGAATATTTCCTTTTACCTTGAGATCCTACACTTCTCCAATAGCTCCCCTTTCTAAGACCATCATATTAAGTATAAATTATGAGATCTGGAACATACAGACTTGTACCATATGGATTCACTTTATTTTAAAGCCTTATACTCTTCTTCATATCTTATATTAATGTTCTATCCTTAAAAATATTTTATTTCCTCTATTTCCTAAAAATCCTTATACTTTTCAACCTTTCCTCATTCCACCCCTCTGTTTTTAAGCAATAATGCTACTAGGCCCAAATAAAGTAAAACACTCTTCTTTCTTGACAATGTTCACTGCATATATTTCTATTTCTTCTGAATTCTTACAGCTTTTTGTTATGTGCCTTTATTACCAGTATATGAAAACTTGTATAATAATAATATTATTCATATATTTTTCTTTCCCATAAACTATCTAGGCAGAGATGTCATTTATAAATCTTTGCACCTTTTCCTTTTCATCTCTTAATACCTAGAACAATGCACTGAATTGTGTGAATAAATGTTGGATTGTTCAAAACTATCAAAACTTAGAAAGGTTTAACATCCTACTCACATCCAATTCCACATCCAATAGCCATGAAGAACCTGAAACCTGGCAACCAAAAACTCCCACACACACACACACACACACACACAGACATTGATTGTTGAGGCTGACACCAAATAGACAATATGAAAGAGGAAATATTATTTCTATCCTTGGCAAAAATTTTGAAAATGTTTGCTTATTTCCAAACAAAATTATCCTCAGATATGTTCATTGCAGAAAGAGTCAGTGTAAGAACAGTTAAGAATTAGCATAAAGACAGTGAAATTTAGAGCAAATTTAGCAAAGACAACTGTATCTTATGCTTTTCTATAAAATGAAATGTTACATTAGTATTTCTAGTGGTAGTTTCTGACTAAATACCATAGGTTGTAGGCCTTTTTCATCTTCCTTACTTATATGAATCTTTAGCTACTTATATTAGGTTTTTAAATGAGCAGTAACTGCCATACAGAGACCTTTCACTAGCAATGACCTAGGGGAGAGGACTGTGACTTTGGATTTTCATCCTCACTCCTGAGTCAGGCTATTGCAGAGTAGCCTTTTGAAAATATAAGTAAGAAGTTTTCATAATACCTTTAAAAAACAATCACTGGCTAATGAATACAATCGTCTGTGATACTACTTGTACTGCTCTGCTCCAATAGAGGTTAGTGTTACTAAATATAATATGTTTTCACAAGAAGGAGAATGATAATATATGTAAATTAAACATCGTGCTAAGCTAGCTATATGCAAACTTAAATTATATTTTCCCAAGATGACTTAGACTTTGTATATTTTACCATCTTTCCAGTTTTATGTGACTTTCACGCAGCTGATAGAAACTACTGGTTTTTAGTAGTTTTGTGATCTCAATGTAATGCAAACAAAAAAATCAGTTTAAAAGACCACCTTACTTTTATCAAATGATTTTGATCACATCTTGTAACATTCCATTTTATTGGCCAACGCAGCTCTGGAAGAAGATTATTGTGTTGTGTAAGGAAAATAAAATTTCCATCTAAAAAATTCTTTTTATGAGAAGAGTCAGATGGATTTATCTCAAACCCAGAAAAAGAAAACTATTTCTTACCCAAGGGCAATGCCAATCTGAAAAATTTGTCGTGGTACTAAAGCCCCTAATGAAGTAAACTACCAGGAATTCTATTCATACGCACCAAAAATGACCTATCCTGACTGATGACAAGAAACGAGATATTTAGCATGTAGGATAATTCCTTCAAAAGACACTGATAGAGATGTTGTTTGGGGAAATTGTGAGGCCCTCTTCTTCCCTCTTTCCCATTCTGTCCAAAACTCCATGCGTTATACCATATCTGTATCGAAAAAAAAAAAGAAAATGTGTTATATATAAACATTATATGTATTATAAAGTATATACTACAATCAATTTAAGGCAATGATAGGAATAATTTAGCCAAAATATTATATGTAACTTAGAAGTAAAGACAGTGCCCAGGCAATAATACTTCATCTGTCTAAGCAGGGGCCCAAAGAACATAAAGGGTAACTGGGAATAACCCAAAAATTACTCATGAAAGTGAGATTTCTACCTTGGTAGAAGATCCAACAGACGGAATTAATTAACTAGGTGTCTAAATATCAGATCATACATCAGGCTAATTCCAATTTGAGGGAAATACCTTAAGCAAACCACAACAAAAGGGGATAGTTTCTCAGGCAGCTTCCACCCAGCATCCTGAAGGCGGGACTTCTCTCATTGACCAACTGCTAATGGGAGGTTTATTCTCAAACTTCCTCCTATCAAGAGCAAAGGGCTTTTGTCCCTTGGGACAAAAATCTGGATAAAGATATTTCCATGGGTGTTTTCTGTAACATACCTGGAGGAATGCGTGGCAGACAGGAGAGGTGGTATTAAAATCCCTTTGCCAAGACTGCCTCTTTATCTTCTACATAATCTTTGGGGTAAGACCATTTGTCACAAAAGAAATTACTAAGGATGTTACTTAGGGCTATTGGAATCAAAGCCCAGCACAGAAATAACAAATAAAAAGGAAACTATTCTCTAGTTTCACATTCAGGTTCACAGAGAAGCTGAATCGCTTCACAGAACATATTTATTTAGTAATCTTCTTAAAGAGCACTACCAATTCTTTGCCCCCCTTCCTCGCCTATTTCCTTTCACAGCATACTAAGTAACTGCTGAGTTAATCACCATGGACATATTGAGAGGAGTATCCTTGTAAGCAACTGCCAGCATTTTCAAAAGCCTTATCCTCTACTTCCATTAAACATTTAAGTGGTGCATGTTCATGAGGAAAGTTTATCCCAGCCTACGTCAATGGAAAAACCAAAACAAAACAAGACAAAAAAATTCCACTCACTTTTATACATAGATCTAGGTGAGGGTACCCCAAGCAGCTTGGGATTGGATGATGATAGAGTCCAGTTGAGAAGACCCATCATCTCTAGTTTTCCTCTGCTTATGAAATAATTGCCGAAGCTACAAATGCGAACATGCGGTGGCCACTGTAAACTGTTTCTAACCACTCTCTTTTGCTGGATGGTGTCTTTGAAGCATGTCTTTCATTAGCATATGTTTTATTTATATTTAATGTATTTCTAAATAAGAATATACATATACATATATGCATACATACACTTGTTATTTTACACATTAGGAAGTAAAAAAAATATTTTAAAGGAAAGATACCTGTTTATGTATTTATAAATAACGCTTACTAAAAAAGTCTCTATTTTGTCTTTGTGTTAAGGATTTTTTCCATGAATATCAGTTGTTATTTTCTGATTTCAGAGACATCAGTGTTTCCAGGGGTCAGTGAAGCCGGCAAAGCTTGCTTGCCTGGGCATTCTCATAATTTATACAGATTACCATGATGGTTCTGCTTGATGGTGCTTCTGTTGTTTGCAAACACAGTGATCTCTTCAGAGTGCCATGCTGTGTCATTCTGCTTCATATTTCCTCTCTTTCATTCTTTGTAGCTGGCTTCTTGTTTATGGCCAAATCTCTTGGACTGTGGGTGGGTTAGTTTCTATTACTTCTCAAACTTCCATTCTAATTTGGATTTGCAGTTTGTAAAATCACTGTTGAAATTTCTGATTGTAATCTAACAAAACATGTAAAAATAATAAAAATAGATGTTGTTGCATAATTGTTACACAAAAAAATTCATCTATCTTCTATAACATATTCAATAATAAAGATTTCTTCCTCTCCTAAATTTCAATTGCAATTTTTGGGGTATTTTTCCATTTTTACTTTACATTATATATATACATATATGAAATATATGATATTTTTGTGTGCATATATAAATAATATTTATATATTTGTGTGCATGTCTTAGCTTCCACATTAAATTTTAGTTGATTTAAGGACAGAAACAAAGAGTTAGTGATTTTCACCTTCCCTTCCTATTTCTAATACAGTACCTTAAATGAATGTCTGGTAATTATAAAGTACATGTGCTTTGAAACAAATGTCCTCATAAATTCTGTGGATTTACAAAATAAATTTTAGAAAAATAACACCTGAACATGGTAAAAAAACAAACAACAAAAAAACAAAACTAAAACAAAATATCAACAAAAACAGAATACTTTATAGTACCATCTACTAAAAATAGTACCTATAAAATAGAGTTGACAAAGAAAAACAGCAGTCCCCTGCCTCACTGTTTTCAAAACCCTAGTCTTCCTCCCAAAGCAGCTATGCTTCCCTTGTTTGACTTTGCTTTTAATTCTAATTTTGGTACCTTTCATATCACTAGTAATTTGCTTATATTGCTATGTCTTAACTTTTCAGTTTTAAATATTTAAAATTGATTTGTCAATTGTCAAAATTGACCTGTCAACAGTTAGCTATTGACTTGTCATAGAAGAGGTTTGTTGATTTATATGATAACCATTCTCTCAACACTTTCTCAATATAGTTAATCAGTATTTTAGTTTATCTGTCACCTCGTAAATAATAAATCTTAAACTCATTATCACAGTTTTAAAAGTAAGTCATAATAGCAAACTTTTGTTGATGGTGGCTAGTTGCATGTAAAATAATCATTCCCCTATTTCTCTTACACACAACTCCTGTGTCAGGGTCATTAATGATCCCAGCAAAAAAGTACATTTCCTAGCACACCTTGAAAGAGGGGTAGCTAATGTAATATGAATAGAAATATTAATAGTTTGGTAACATTTCCAAAAAAGCCTTTTAAGAGAGCTAGCTCAACTGATAAGTAAATCCTTTTGCCCTTTTTTTTTTTCTTCTTCTGAACTTGGACATGATGGTGAGGGCTTACATGACAGCTTACTCTAATGCATTCATGCTGTGGATGGAAACAACCTACTAAGCAAGGATGGTAAAACAGAAAGGGAAGAAGACCTTGGAAACTCGAAGGCCTGTAAAACTGTCACATTAACCCTTAGCTACCTATATCTGGATTTATTTTAAAATAGAGAAAAATAAGCCTCCATATCATTAAAAACACTGTTATTCAAGTTTTATTATTCAAGTTTTCAACCTATTTTTAAATACTGTGTTGATGAAATTGTATTATCAGAAAATAATTGAACTTAATAGCAGATAATTGGATGAAAGTCAAATAAATGGATTCTACAATTTCTGAAACTTAAAATTTGAATTGGTTTGATGGAATACAAGGTTACAAGTAGAGTTAGTGGCTTAACATACAATTCACCTAGATTAATCACAAGAGTACGGGGACATAACATTTATTTTTATACTAAAGCGAATCATGTCCCAGGCCTACCTGGCATTGATTGAAATGAAAATGCAGTAAGAATAGAAGTCAGAACGAACCTCTTGATCTTTGTAAGATTCGAGTCAATAAAATTATTATGGCTATTCCTTTCAAACTTCTAAGAAAGCTAAAGCTAGTTCTCATTTAGACAGATCTGTCAGCCCTCAATGGATTATAGTAGTGTGTATGGGAGGAACAGAGAGAGAGAGAGGGAGAGAGCTAGGGAGGGAGAGAGGGAGAGAGAGAGAAAGAGAGAGAATACATTATTTTATGAGTAATAAATCTGTTATAAAAGAAATTCTATACAGCTCATGGTCTATTTTATAGCTAAAACAATAAGCATTAATAATGATACAATACTACGTTCAGGCATTATATGTTGCTGTAGATCATTAATTCTATCTAATCCTCAAAACAATCCTTTAATACAGTCAACTATTGTTATCCTATTTGAGGAAACTGAGGCATAGAGATACTTTGTCATTTGTTCAAGGTCACGGAGCTAATATTAATGAATGGTGTTGCTAGGATTCAGACACAGGCAATTTATCTTCACAGTAAGAATATTTAATCACTTGTCTTCTCATTTCATATTGGCTTTTAACAACTAGTAAATAATTTTCAAGACAAATTTAAATTATTTCCTTTAATAACCTCCCTGTTAATTTATTCACCACCCCTTCTCAAGCCACTACTGCCTCTGTTTTCTTGTGTATTCTTCAATCGGTTTTTATATAACACCGTATGAGACCAGCTCTTTATAAATTGTCTCCCGAAGGATACCATCAATTCCTTAAAGTTCAAAATTAAATCAGCTATGAAAAAGAAATTAAATCAAGCCTGGCCTGTAGGAGATTATACATGGATGTTTCATTAATATAATGCATGGTTGTATGCTTTAATTCTAATGTTCCTTTCAGCTCTGCACTCCTGTGTCTGTGATATGTTGAGAAGTTCACAATATGTTTTCACCAAGTCACTCTGGTCCTGTTATCTTTCAAAACCAGCTTCGAAAATATTTTTCTATTTGCATCTGCAAACACCACAATTGAAGTTAGCAGCTTGCTTGAGTTTGCTATCCTCTCTCTCAAGACTCTGCAAGCCTTTCTTGTACGCTAGCTAAGTTCCTTATATGAAGCTAGGTTAAATTTTTTCATTTTCTGATTGTCTTTTATCTGCTCTCTCCGTAAGTGGTATCTGTTTATTTAATATGTGCAACCGCATGTTCTTTCAGTTGAGTCTCATTTTGTTTCTAACTAACTCCTTTATCCTGATCCTAAATCTGTTTTATGCCAGTTTAATATTTCCTGTCTCGTCTCACTACTACTCATTTCCTCATCTCTTTTCCTTAACTCTCTCCTTTGCCTAGAAAAAGGTTCCCAAAACTATTCTGAAAGGCAGACAGGAATCGTATGGAACTTGACATTTTGTCTGTTTATAAAGTTAAGTGATTTTTAAAAACCTGAGATATTATTTCACATTGATTTAAAAAACAAGAACAGAAAAACAGATGACTAAATTGCTGATGATTGAATATAATTTTGAGCATTAATGATGGTTTTAATTTCTTTTTCCTTCTTTAATAAAATAAGATGTTATAAACATTTATTCCTGGTATTCTAATAAACACTATTACCCACAGTTATGTTCTCTTTAGAAAAGTCGTAAAATCTAATGATACTTTTTGTCAGAAATTTGAAAGAAAGATTTTAGAAATAAAGAAGTCTAAGGTAGTCTACAATATAAATTTATGGTAATTATAAATATTTGAGTATGTGTCAAAATAAGATTCATTCCCATTTGGGCACTTTAGAGGAAATGGAAGAATCCTCAGCTTAAGGAAGGAGGAAGGGGAAGGGGGTGGAAGTGGTAAGGAAGGAGATCCGGGACAGCAGGGAATCAGCCTTAAACAAGTCAACCCTTCCCTCTCACTTCTTCTATCTCTTTCAGCCTTGGAGGGACCTACTGCTATCTCATTCATTTCCTCCCACTGCAATCTACTCCTTCCCTCCATTCACTTCATTTCAAAGGTAAATCACCTCCAGATTGGCAAACACACGGTCATCTTTACTTCATTAGCATACTTCATTGCTCCGATGTCTATGAAATACCTGACCCCCGAGACTTTTTAAATCAATATAAATATTTTTTTAATTATGAGCAAGAATACATGCCTCTGGTATTTTTTTCTATTTTTCCCTCAAATAGAGGTATTAAGATTTATTTTATTAATATTCTGCAAATAATCAGATATTATGTTTAAAATATCAAGTTCTTTGTGGTATGTTTTAAAATTCATTTTATATTTATTGATTTATTATGCTTTCTTTATATGTTTTTGTGCAAATTTTTAATTTATGCAGTTTTTTATTCTGACTTATTTAAAGTAGAAAAATATTATTTTTATAATCAATAGTTAAATATTAATGTATTTTATAATTTATCTGACCCTGTTCATAGCTCTACATCATTCCTCTTTGGGGCTAAAATTTATCTTTTTAACAATGGCTGTGAGTGGCACACTCTGTTAGTGTTTAATGTCTGAAATGAGTTAATGTTATCATCAATTTTGAATGACTTGTTAAGAAATTATTGGAATAGAATACTAAGTTGGTAGTGATGGATGCTTAGAAAACTGAAGATATTACCTCATGGTGTTCTAGCATTTATTGCTATTGATGGAAATTTTATTGTCAGTCTTATTGTTTTTCCTTCATAGACAACCTTCTCCCTTTCTGGAAGCTTTTAATTTTTCACTTTCTCATTGATGCTACAAGTTCACCATAACCTATTTAGCCATACATTTATTTTATTTATCCTGTTCCACACATAACTACTTTATTTTATTCGATTCTGAAATAGTCCCAGCCATTTGTTTTTTTAACAATTGAATTGAATGTCTTGTTTTTTTCTTAGATCTTCCTGTGAGACCTTTTAATCTCAGCAGGCTTATGTTTTTGTTGTAATTGTTGCTATTTTATGTATATATCTATATATTTTATATATTTATGTATATATCTTGTTTTAGACGTATTTTCCTAAGAATTCCAAGTAATTGTTGTTTAGAATTTTCTGTTATTTGGGAAATGGCATCTTAAAATATGCTTTTGTAAATTTATTTTTTAATTAATTAATTTTTTAAGAGATAGGGTCTCATTCTGTCACCCAGGCTGGAACTCCTGGACACAAGCTATTCTCTCACCTCAGCCTCTCAAGTAGCTGGGATTACAGACACAAACCATCCCGCCTGGCTAATTTTTTTATTTGTTGTAGAGACAGGGTCTCACTGTGTTGCCCAGACTGGTCTCAAACTCCTGCCATATTACTGCAAAGGCTTAGAAACCAAAATTTTTGTTTTATTTTATTTTTAATTTGGCATGTCTGAATATGTCTTCTTCTGTAAAGGTAGTATGGAAGTGTCTCCAAGAAATGTCCCCACCATTTCTACGGCCAAACCTTTTTACCAACTTTTGCACTGCAGTTCCACCCATGTCTGATGACGTGAGGATTTTTCTTACAGTCTTTTAATGAAGACTACAGATGATTATCAATTGTGGTGTATAAAGGGGGCTTTCAATGTGTTGAGTGCAATGCAATTTAGGTTCTACCCACAATTCCAGTACGTGTCTCTCACAATTAAATGATAAACATATGGTTTGCCAGAATTTCTTCCTCTTAAATCTCAAAACACTCTATGATTCTCTCTAGAAGGCATTTGACTGTTGGCTTCTAGTGACCTATTTCCATTTTCTTTGAATTTTGTGTACATGAGACAAATTACTTGCGTTTCTACCAAATGGTTGGCATTACACCCCAATTTTAGTACTGATTTTTTTCCTCAAGATAAGCAGAACTTTAAAATCTTCCAATTTTGTGACTATAATTTTTAGTGTATTAAAATCCAGAATTACTCCCCCTCATTTTACTGAAATAGATGACTTTACATTCTTCTCACCACATTTCTTTCAAAATTACTTAAAGAAGTGTACAGTTATTTATTTATTTAGTTTTGTCCTTATTCAATACTTACCTAGAGGACTGGAACTCATTTTCTGTTATATAATAAGTAATCTATATAATAGTCTCCTTAAATCATTTAAAATTTTCATTTTTACTCAGCACTCTATTCGAACAACAAATTATTTGCAACAAGTTAATTACTAACCAAAACACTCATCGATCATTGATACTATAAACTCATTTGCTGTTTCTCGAACATAAAACAAAAACATATTTTTATTTTGTAACAATACAAATTGGATTTATTGCTTGCATTTAATGTTTAGACAGTACAAGTCCTACTTTCTTATTTCAAGAGAGCTCTTTAAGCCAAACTCCCCAATTAATGGATTGGCTTTGCCTCTGTCACAAACACACATGTGCACACATACACACACACACACACACAAGATGTACACTGTAAATCTCTGTGGCTTCAATCTCTAAGCTGCCAAAAGAAAAAGAAAATCCAGATACCTGCTGCCATCTGTAGCATTCTAGACCTAGAAACCCATCTCTACAGTGGGATTTTTGCTAGAGATAAGTGTATTTGATTTGACCCGAGGTAAACATCTGATGATTCCATGAGGCAAAGACGTTTCTGTGAGGTGAGTTTCCTCCTGTGTGGCATATAGTCATGTGAGTCCCATAATGTGGAAAACTGCCTGCACCCAGGCATTACAGCTTCCTGGGTGCTTGATGTTTCCAATCCACACATAGGCTGTTATTTTCACCAAACCCTTTCCATAGCCCTGAGTTTGTGAGTTGGGATGGATTTTGAGGTCAGCACTTCCCTCCAGTTTTGGTGAGAACAAATGGTGCTGGACCTGATTTATTTGATCTTAATGATAAGTTCCTTCACAGATACATCTTTATCTACTCTTGTAATAAAAATTTACTAAAGACCATCTTGTGAAAGTGAGGACTGAATCCATTTTGTGAGCTCAGGAAATGTGCACAGTTCCAGAAGTGCGACTAATCTGTTTGTGTATTCCCACTCTCAAGCCTCCTCCCCCAAACCCTAACATAAGGGATCATGCCTTGCACTAACCCCTGCATTCCCTGTTTAGTGCAGTTCCTGCAACACAGTAGGCACTCAGTGGTGCCGCCTGAATAAATATTTGTCTGACTGATGGATGAGGCTCCAGGTGGTCAGCCCTCCTGCCCTCCAGCCCATTACCAATTCACATAAATACATGGGAAACGGAGTGGTGCGTGAGGAGGCATAGATACGCCCATAGATAATCTCAGAGCTGGCCCCCGGCCCAGTGAAATATCTTAACATGCTTATTTTAGTCTTTTAGCCAGTTTCAGCAAAAGATCAAGGGTGAAATATTGGGGCTTTTAAATCCGTTCTTATATTATTAGCTTTTCAAGTAACTTCCATTTTCTCTCCTGAAGTTATCTTTGTCTACTTTGACTTCTATGACATTATACATCCTTTGTTTTCTCCTTACCATTTTAGGTTTTTTCTAACGATCTTGTATGATTTTTTTTGAAGGCAGCATTCTTGACCTTCCTTTCTTTTCCTTATGCATATTCTCTCTGAGCAACTAACCGATGAAGACATATACCTGGGTATGCCCCATGTACCTCATACGTATCTCAACCCAAATTCATTATATGTTTCTTCCAAATTTTTCCTATTTCCTAATTCAGTGAATAGCACTTTGAGTCTTACATTTCCCTGAGAAGGCTTTCTGTACATTCACCAATCATTCAATCTATTCTTTAGGCATATAGTAGTACCTACTGTATTCTAGGAACTATGCTAGACTCTGGAGATACAAAGTCAAATAAAACATAGTTCCTGAACTTATTGAAATAGAAAAGCAAATAAAGGAGTATGGTGCTACTGTTGGATGCCGCGACATATCTGTGCATGTGACAATTGGAACATATTAAGTAACATCTAAATCTGATTAGACTTTAAGAAAAGGCTTTTAAATGAGAAGAGTTTTGAAGGAAATATGGAAATTAGCTGTATGAGAAAAGAGAAGTGCTTTATCTAGTCAAAGGAAAAGCAATATGTTAAGATACCTAACTATGAGCCATGATATATATGTTAGAGATCCCAAATCTATTCTCCAGGTTACGTAGTGAATGATCATGGATATCACTCACTTCAAACTTTCCATTGTGTCCTCTGCTCACCATCAATCCTAAGTTTTTTGCCTACTTATAAACATTGAAAAGGATTAAGTGAGGTTCAATTTTCAAAGCAAAAAGAAATAATTGTTCTCTTTCCCTGCCAGATCACTAAATGTCTTTAGACTGTCTACAGCCTTGAGCTTTGTTCAAAACATTCTGAATCATAAAATATTTCTTTCCAAACTATAACTTTTCAGGAGTTAAAAGAGGACAATGAATGTCTTAGAATAGATAAAAATCACTTTACAGAAATGATCCAGGAATTTAAAATGAGATAAATTTTAAAACTGTTAAAATTTACATTTAGTTTCACATTTCACTCTTGTCTGCTCATTTAATCCCAAATGATCTATGATAGTAGCTGACTAGTGCTGAAATATACATCAGACACATTAACTGTGTTATTGTGAAGCATGATGGTTTAGTGTGACTGATGGTGAATTGTATTACTCAATATTATTCATCTCAAATAATTTATGAGTTCTAATCTATCCCATTAAATTCATCTCCTTTCTATTGAGACTCAAAGTTGTTTTTCTCTCCTTGGGAGATTCAGATGATTTAGAAAGTAAATTTATTCTAATTATACTAGTTAGAAGTTGTTTAGGATTTAAAAAAATCATTATTCAAGATATTTCTCAAAAGAAGACATACAATGGCCAACAGATATATGAAAGAATGCTCTACATCACTAATCATTAGGGAAATGCAAATTAAAATCACAATGAGATATCACTTCACATCTGTTAGAATGGCTATTATCAAACGGATGAAAGATAAAAAGTGTTGGCAAGGATGTGGAAAAAAGGGAACTTTTGTGTACTGTTGGTGGGACTGTAAATTAGTACAGACATTTTGAAAAAAAGCATGGAGTTTCCTCAAAAACCTAAAAATAAAACTACCAAATGATACAGCAATCCCACTCCTGGGTATACATCCAAAGGAAATAAAATCAGTATGTCAAAGAGACATTCATTCCATATTTCCATTTTCATTTTAGCCAAGATGTGGAAACAACCTAAGTGCCCATCGGTGGATGAATGGATAGTGTGCATACACAATGGAATACTATTTGGCCTCAAAAAAGAATGGAATTTTGTCATTTCCAACAGCATGGATGAGTCTGGAGAACCCTATGCTAAATTCAATAAACCAGGCAAATATTCCATGATCGCCCTTACATGTGGAAACTAAAAAAGTCACACTCATGGTAGTAAAGAGTAGGATGGTGGTCGTCAGAGGCTAAGGTGGGGGTGGGGGTTATATTATAAAAGTAATAAAAATAATAAAGTTAATTGTACATAAATAGTACATAAATATCAACTCAGACTTCCGTATCTCATTTCGTTCTTTAAAATATTTTTCACTTATTTCTCCTAATCGCTTAAAAATATTTGTAAATTCACATTGATGTGTTGCATATAAAATATATATATATATATATATTTATTGTTTGTTGTTTATAGGGGTAAAGGTGTTTAGGTTACGTATGATGCCCTTGTCCCCCCTTCCCCCCAAGTCCCAGTCCCAAGCATGTCCATCTCTCGGAGGGTGCGCATTGCACCCTTTGTGTATGCATATATCCGTCCCCTCCTCCCCCTCACCCCTCCCCCTTCCCCCTCCCTCCCTACCCGACATCCAATAGATGTTATTCTTATATGTACACTTATGTGTTGTTCAGTTACTACCAATTTGATGGTGAGTACATGTGGTGCTTGTTTTTC